>JASVEL010011819.1:0-249903 GCA_032618575.1 Nicotiana noctiflora
CTGACACAACATTTATGATTTCAAAAATTCCCTTTTGTAAGAATCCACTTCCCATATATTTAAACGATAAATAAATGGAAAGTGGGGGGGACTATCTCTATTGGGAAAAAACGTTTTATGACGTGGCAAGACACGTGGAATATCAAACAATTTTTTTTTAATTATTTTGAGGAGGAGATACGAAGAAGTAAATTAGGCACGGGTGAAATTCGATTAAAGAAGTCCCGTACCTATTTAGAACAAGTAAGAACGTAACTATGGAGATGAAGGACATCAACAGAAAATAGACACGAGCTTCGTATCTGTTCAAGACATCCAACGGTAACGAGCCAAAAAAGCATTTAAAGCATAGATCTGAAGGCAGAAAGGAGTCTAAATCCAATCATTAAACATCCTATACGTTAAAAGATTAGCATTTATTGAAAATGATTGTGTAACGACCTATTTAATGTCATTTATTGCTCATTAAAACTTACGTTTTATTATTCGATCTAGAGTTAGCTATAAAAGGAGGGAGTTAAACCCATTGTAAGACACGACAATCACTGAAATATAATCTTTCTTACTATCTATTCTAATTATTGAAAGCCTATTACATTTTTTTCGGTCTCTTGATTATCAGTAACCCGATTTCTCTATTATTTTCTAGCTTTAATCGAAGTTCAATATTTTGGTTAAACAGTAATGCCAGTCTTTTAGAGGTTCGAGAGGGTGAAAAGAAAAAGAGGAGATTAACCAAATGTCGGCTACAGACCATATTTTAGAGAAGGGTTAGAGGTAAATTGGGTAATGGCTTGGGTATGACCCATTATAAATTTAACCAGATGGTTTTAAGCTTGCGATGTGGCCATTCCGTTAAATAATAGCATATATGTATAAAAGTATAATGTGAGGGGTTTGGATGTCCTAATAGTATAACGAATGACTTTTTTAAGGCGAAATACATATTTTACCCATCTAACTTATGACCAAATCCCTGTTACACACTTGTTGATTACGGGTTTTATTTTACACACAAAATCTTTTAAAAGTGTGTCGATTACACACTACTTTTGACCAGCCTCTGGGACGTGAGAAACACGACCAATGAGGTGCTTGAATAGTTATTTTTTGCGTGAACTGACTAATTTAAACGGATATTTACCGAAAATAGCTCATTTTCTTAACCCTAACACCCAATTATTCATCTCCCTCTTATTAAAAGCCACCATTTTCATTTTCTTTGTCTTTAAAGGTGGCAAACAGTTTTCTGAAAAATTCAATTCCATTTTCACCTTCCACATCTAACATTTAGAAGCTGGTTATATTTGGTCAATTAAAGTACAATACATTATCATTCTTCCCAAATAAATCCTAAATATTTCGACCCACCCATCTAAATCAGAAGGGTTAAACAACCTTAAATGCGAATACTAAACTGAAAAACTGAAGAAGAAAAACAATTAGCATATTTGTGCTCGTCAGATTAGCTTCATAGGTTAGGGATGAAGAATTAATAGGATTTTTAAATTTGGTTTTTACTTGTTAATATGGTCGCGTATGTATTTTTATGTAACCGGATCGGGTCTTTCATGGGTCTGATTTAAAAAAAAGGTCGGGTTAGCTATTTTAATTAAAGAATCGTTGGTTTTTGTAATTTAAAAAAACATGTGTAATCAACGCGTTGAATATTAAAGATGTTGGTCAAAAGTAATGTGTAATTGATACAATTTTAAAAGGTTTGATATGTAAAATAAACCCCATGGTCAACATGCGTGTAACAGAGATTTGGTCATAAGTTGAATATGTAATATCAGTCCATTTGCCGGATAATAAATCCATTCGCATAAAAGTAAATAGTACTATATATTTGTTTTTTAACATCGAAGTTGATATTAGCTATGGGAAACTCATATAAACGGAATAACTTGTTTCTTTTTAAAAATTCTTTAATTTTGAGGAGAATGAGTAATATATGTTCTGACCTTTTTAACTTTCTAGAGATGAACCATTATAGAGTACTAGAATCCCACCAAATCAAAACTTGGCTGTCTATTTGCCACTCCCATGACTACCTTTTTTAATTCTCTCTTTCTTTCTTTTTAAAAATAAAAAGGTCATTTAAATTCTAGACTCTAGATCATGACTTCATCAGATTGCCAAGTAAGTCATAGTTCCTATCTTATCCCTTGTACTTTTTTAATGCAAATGCAAATGCAAATTTCTTTGATAATGTCAAATAAATAGGTTAGCATAGCGTCCAACTTTGACGTTTACTCCTTCACCTTAGACGAATTCGAAACTTGGAGAGAAACGCGTTTGAAGTTTGACCCCAAGAGAAATACTGAATTGAATGACATAGTTGAATTGGAGATAAAGAAATAGAGCACGACCTAATATGTTCAAGAAACAAAATTTACATTCTACCAACATGGGCAATGTTTTTAATTTTGCTCGAATGTTTTGGCAACTACTCTCTTATAGTTATGTGTTCTGGTTTCCGAGTTCTAGTTCAAGGCGGGGCACGACGGGACTCACGGGGGTTGGGGGGAGCCTTCCCCAGGGAAAACCTAATAAGACTCATTCTAATACTTGAGTTCAAGCTCCTACTTCGAAGTAAGCCTATGGGTTGTTTCGAAGCTTAGTAGACCGGATATCGTTTGTCCACAAACAAAACAAAAACATAGTTCGTTTTTAGTAGTAGTTCATGTGACATCGAATTCCCACGTTCCAGCGTGCATTATGCCAACAGGTCCCACCACCAACTCTAGCTGAGAAGTTGAGTCAAGGGGACTAGAGGGAATGCAACTACTGAGACAGCAACTCAAACAAAATCCCGAGAGAAAATGAAAGATTAGTGAGGTAAGGTCTATAATCTAACTTATATTGTATATATTTTGAAAACACTATCTTTTGCAAATTTGAAATCTGTGTTCTTACAACTATTACTTCTAAAAGCTAAGGAGTTAAATTTGTGTTCTCACAACTATTATTTTCACTCTCTCTTCTTCTCACATATTTTATATATGCTAGTGGTCGTTCTTCCATTATTGCTCCCCCCCATGTCACTTGGTTGCAATGTAAACACTAAAAGTAGAAGTCCACCATTGAAGGTCATTCAAAGCTTTGCTTTCGAAAATATAATTTTTTGAGTTTGATAGTTGTTTGGATTGAGTGTTGTTCCAATTGATTGAAAATATCAAAAGGAATTCAAAATTTGAATTTGAAGTGATTTGGATGAGATTTGAGTTAAATTTCAGAAAAGATGGAAGGAAGAAGACGAAGGCATTTTTTTGTATAATTATGTATAATCTTGTATAATAGTGTATATGAGTGTATAAACACATCTTATACACTATTATATACTTTTATACACCTTTATACAAATATTTGTAGACCAACTTTTTTCACATTTTTAGTTGCAATTCTTGTTCAAAACCAGTCCTAATCTCCATTAAATGAATTCAAATTTTATATACAACCTCCTTATACTATTTCTAACAAGTCTAAATAACACACAAACCAAATTTTCTCACAAAATCAAATTTAACTCTAAATAACATTTTATCATTTAAATATATTGATAATATTCTTAACTCTGTATTTTCTTTTTATACATTCTCTTTCCTACTATGAAATTTTAATTATATTTTTATTAACATTAATATTTTCCTATAGTTAAAATAAAATCATATTTTATTTTATATATGAGGCCCTACATGTGAGAAAATACTAGGTATATTGTTATTAAAAAGGTAATAAGTAAAATTTAAGTCAATTAGTAAGCTAATAATAAATCACATGACATTATTACAATATTAAGGAATGAATAATAAAATAAATATAAGCTAAGAACAAAAAAATTATTTAAATATGTAGAAGAATAAAATTTATTTGAAATTGAGATGAAAAAAAGTGGTAATTAGAATTTTGTGAAATAACATGATTTAATGTGCTCAAACAACACATTTCAACAATATGACATGTTTAGTGTTCTTTAATATTGATAGCAAAACAAAATGCAAATACTAAAATCAAGGGGTTGAGTTGTTATAAATTTAGAAAAGAAAATAGATTATCGATTATGAGATTTGAGAAGTAGTTTAATATCATGCTTCTTAATTAATATCTAATGGTTATATACATATTTTTATCTGAAAAGTTTATATTTTAAGATTATTTTCACAGTCAAATAACCCAAGTCAGTTTTTACATGTTTTGCGTCCGTGTCATACGGGTACTAATACTAATTATGGTTTTAAAGGAGAGCTAGAAAAAGGAATTTCTACTATTTTGAAAGTTTATTCCGTTCAAAACAGAAAAGGTGTACTCAACCCCCCATTTTATCGCAAAGAAAAATTTGGAAATTTGAAACCAAAACACCCAAAGACTATTTTCATAATTATAGTTTAGTAAATTATGTGAGTTAAGTTTAGTTTCTTTCTCTCCTTTTAAATTTACTTTTAATTTTATTCCAAGTGAGTCCCGTAATGGTGAGGAATGGAAACAAAATGATGTTTGGTTGCATTAAGGTAACCCTAATTTCAGAGGCGGATGCAATGTATACGTAACGGGTTTAGCTGAATTCTGTACTTTTCGATGACGAGAATAAATTTATATGTAATAAATAATTAAAATTATAATACATCATAGATATGAACCCATAAAATGACATATGAAATTGTACTGAGATCCATGTTATACGTCTGTTGACGGGGGGAATATTTTTAAACGCTCAACCTTTCAAAAGTATATCATTCTAAGTTCAGGCGTTATTTTATGTATCTGCCTTTTAAATACGCAATGATTCAATGCTAAGAACCCTAAAGGTTGAACTATAAAATTTAAATCTTGAATCTGCCTCCTAACATATTCTTTTGGGGTACTGCCTGTGCCTAACATATTCTTTTGGGGTACTACATATTGAAGACTTCCGGATAGTAACTTATATTTTATTTTGTATGATTAAGATTACGAGAAATAGGCTATTATTTTATTTATAGAAATCACAATATGATGACTTGGAAAGAACATGAAATAACTTGTTTAATCTATCAAGGGTCTTGGTTAATTAGGATTATGAAAATAATTCTCAACAATAATTTGGTATTATTTTTAAAATTTCGATTTTGGTATAAGCAATACAAGTAAATCTTATATCACGGTTTTCATACTATTTTATACCGGATCCCAATTAGTTTACTGAAAAAAATCTAAAATATAAAGATAACTTTGATTTAATTTTTTCTGTAATATTAGTTACTCTTATAATAATGGTAAAATTTTATGATTTTTATATTACTCCTATTATAATATACTTGTTTAACCAAAAATAGTATTTTGATCCAAACTAGAATTTAAGATGAAAATCGGGTTACTGATAATCAAGAGACCGAAATATAATAAGCTTTCTGAGAATAAAAATAAAGCAATAAACAATGTTGTATTTCAATAGAATGCCAGTGATGTTTCTGTGTGTTACAAATGATGAAATTTCTCCCTTTTATAGTTGATTCTAGGTAAAGGAATGAATGCCTAAGCTTTAATGAGCTAATTATGAGAAATAAATGATATTAAATAAGCCGTTATACAATCACTCTTATTAATTACTGAATTTCTAACGCATCAAGTATTTAATAATGAATTTGGACTCCTTTTTGTCTTCAGGTCCATGTCTTTAATGCCTTTCAATCTGTTGGCTTTAAATGATTTGAATAGATACGAGCATCATGCCTAAACTGCTTCTCATACCTTTTTAATTCCCTCTTCCCGTATCTGTCGCCATCCGTGCCTTTTCCTCATCAGCTGTGCTTTAACCATTTTGACCAATCCAATCATGCCACATCACTTTTAATATAAATTCAATTTTTTCCCAATATAGATAGTCCTCCCACTTCCATGTATTTATCAATCAAATATTTGGGAAGTGGATCCTTATTAAAAAGGGAATTTTTGTCATAATTAATGTTATGTCAGTGTAGACGCTTCAATTATCTATTCTATTTAATGCACCATGTACGTGTCAATTCCTCACTAGTTCTACGCTTTTGCAGCCTTTTTCTGAGACTCTTTTAACTACACTATTCACGAAGTGATGGTTACTTTTATTATAGGCTTTTCATCATTATTCCTCTAAGTTTATCGGCGGTTGAGTTTATAAACTTATTCCATGTTTCCTTTGTCTTCTTCTTCACAAGCTTTCCGCTAAACCTTCTGATTTTTTACTCTCATTTATTTTGTCTGTAATTCATTCTTCTCTTTTTGTCCATTATTTGTTTACCTTGTCGTCTTCAAATCCTAACCCCATGAGGGCTCCAATACTTGATAGTTTCCCCAATGCTCCTGTTAAATATAGAAGAGGCAGAGGAGGTATCCTTCGTGGCGCAGGGTCGAATGCGTGGTGGCACCTCTGGTTCTGCCATTTTTTCCAGTTCTCGTAAGTCCTCTATAGGCTCTCTTTCTAACAAATATTCTTCCAAAGTAAAAGAACCTTCCGAGCCTCTTCAATAATAGTGGAAGAGATTGTACCGTCAAATTTTTCTTTTGAAAATGACAAAGAGTCTCTTCGCGAACAAATGATTAAACTAGAGAGGGCTGATAAATATCCTTCTTTGATTACCGAACCTTTGATTCAAATTGTGCGAAAGGACATCCGTTGGAGAGATAACACCCAGATAATCATTGTCAACCCTAGCCAGAGAATTACCTCTTATAGAGCTGGTTTTTCTTGTATTTATACTTATCCCTTTACTTTGGGATTTATTCGTGCCATTGACCCACTTATTCTCGACTTTTGTCGATTTTTTAAAATCTGTTTGGACCATGTCGGTCCCCTTGTATGGAGAGCTGTGGCGTGTTTGAGGTACATGTCGTCCAAGGCAGATGTTTATTTTACCTTCCCTCATCTGATTCACCTTTATCACCCCAAGTTATTTCATAATTGAGTTTTTACCTTAAGTGCAAGAGGTAAGAGGGTTTTGATAAACCCTGAAGACATTAATGACTGTGGTTGGTACACACGATTCGTAGCTGTTCCCACAGTTGATTTGGTGGGTGGATCAAGCATTCCATTTCCTGAAAAATGGAACTTGGCACGTAAGTATTACGAACCGTATCTGTTTTTAATTTTTTTAATTTTTTTTAAATCCTATTTTGCTTTTTGTAGCAACCATGGGAGATGTGAAACCCATTCCTAACTTTCGTGTTTGGGTAGACGCCATTTTGAAGACCGTGCCTATAGAGGCACGAACTGGGAAATCAATTTCCGACAAACGTGGTTGGAAAGTTAAAACCCACGGTATACCTATCTCTTTACTTTTTGTAAAATTTTTTCTTCTCCTTTTTAAATTTCTATCCTCTGTTAGGCTTTGCTATTCGAGGGATGTCAGCTGAAGTGGCTATTGCTCTTAGAGCTTCTTGAAGTACTCCCCTAGCTTTGGAGAGAGCGCAAGCCTCGCTGTCAAAGAGGAAAATAGTTGAAGAAGATTCTGACATTGATGAAGACAAATATACCTCCCTGACAGCTCGTCCTAGAACTTGGAGGCGTGTGGTGGTTTCTGTGGATGAAACTGAAGTTTCTCCTGTTCGTACCTCTGAGCCCGTTACTATTATATCCGATGAAGAAACCGCTCCAAGGGACACTCCTGAATCCACTCAATGCCTCTTTATTGAAAGTTTTGAAGGTGGTGAATTTGGTCTAATTCTAGAGGAAATACCTCTTTCATCTTCTGTTTCTGTTCCTTTTGTTATTTCAAGTGTTTCCCTTGCTACTTCGTCCGTGCCTATCTCTTCTCCAATATCTGCCCCCTTACCTTCCCCAATCACTCCAAATCCTGCTATTTTCACTACTTCTACTGTCCCTCCTTTTATAGTCCCTTATTCTTCTGTTAGTCATGCAAAAGAAGGTTCTAGTAGCCAAAGTATGGCCATGAGGACGCTTGAGGTTCCCACTAATAGCAACCTTTTGAGGAAATCAGGTGGAGCAGACGTTTGGCTTGAACCCTTAATCGGGGAAAAAGAGAAAAGGAAGATGGACAGTCATAGCTATTTGACCTTGATGAACGACATAGTTCATTGTACACTGAAGGTGTTCTCCTTTACCCTCTTTTTAAAAAATAAAAACTCTCCTTTTAATTCTCATTTATTCTATTTTTGTAGGCTAATCTCATAGGCACGGAACTGATGGGAAGAATTTCCCTTTTAGAGAAGAAGGCACGTGAAGCTGACCGAACTGTTTTTGAGGCTGAGAAGATAGCCAGGGAAGATGATCTTAAAGCAACCACTTTGAAAGAGCACTTGAACAGTGCTCAGAAAAAGATAAAAGATTTGCAAGAGAACAATCGTAATTTGGAGCAACAAAAACAAGCTCTAACTTCTGAACTAGATGGAGTCAAAGCTTCTTTTAGCAAAGCGGAGAAGGAAAAGAGCGCTTGGAATGTTCTTTTTCTGAACAACTGTCAAAATCTAGTGAGGAGATTAGATAACTCAAAGTTTTGTTGAGTAAAAAAGAAGAATACGCGGGAGAACTGGTACAAAACTTGTCTCAAGCCCAAGCTGATTTGCAAGCTTCCTCTGATAAGGCCCGTGCCTTAGAAGATTCCCGTGCCTCTCTTGAAGCTACCCTTAATTCCACCGTGAATGAAAACCAAACATTAAAAAATGATCTTACCTCGTGGCAAAGGTATTATGCACTTCTTGAGGAGAGCTTTAATGCAAAGGTGGGCTGGGCTTTTCTGAACTCCCGCCGTGATGCCTTAACGGAGGCCAGTCAGGAGAACTTTGATTTACAATCGGAGTTGGCCAAAGTTTTAAAGACTATTTAGATGATTCAACAACCGTTTGATTTTTCTTCTCCATAAGATGAGACTCCCGTGACTGAAGAACCTTCTAATGAAGGAGACGCCTCTATTGAGGTTGAAAATATCGCAATTCCGGCCCCCGAGGATGAAACTTTAGTCACTCAGCCTGCAGAAGTTGAAGCTCTCGTGACTCTTGCTTCCCTCAATGATTCAATTGCTGCTACTCCTTCAGAGGTTGATTCCGTGCCTGTGGTTGCTTCTGAAAATGAAACTAATATGGCAACTTTAGGGGTTCCAACTCCTTCAGCGACAAGTTGAAAACTTTACCCCCACTCTTTTTAATGGGTTAAGTTCCCAGTTACTTATGGGGAATTTGTAAAGACGTTTAAGGCATTCTGTATGACTAAGTCTCTTTTTTTTTTTATTAAGAAGTTTTATGAGTACTTCTTTATATTTTATTCTTGCCTATTTTCTCATTAGGACTTATAGAATAACTTAGCGTTTTTATCTTTTGAAAATGATTTATGATTCTTCTCATGGAATATCGTCATGAGGTTTATAAAAGAGAGGGCCATTTTTATATATCGACACTTAATGAGGAAGACGTAACTTCATAATGGTGTTCTAATACGGTAAAAGAAATAGGAAAACACATGTTTTTGTATGAAACAACTTTGACAAGTTTTTATTTATTAACTTGTACAAGCTTTTGAGTGTTACATGCATTACAGTACATCTATAACTTTCTCGCAACTGTTTTTCTTGTAACAAATTTGTTTATATGATGTGAAATAAATAAACAAGGTTTTTCTTCACAACCTGTTTCAGTACATAGTCATGACCTTATCTTTACATATTTAAGAAGGGTTTGAGAAATGACTTCATTTACAACATTATAATGATGTTTTACGTTGAGCACTGAAGATTTCATAACTTCTTCTTAACACTTCATTTACAACATTATAATGAATGTATTACGTTGAGAGCTGAAGATTTCATAACTTGTTCTCATCACTCGGCTTCTTGTGGCTTTTGACACCAATTTATGTCGGTACTTGCAGCTTGTGATATTCGCATATGTTTTTCTACATACATAAGTGTAATATGTAGTCCCCCAAGTGTTTGAGCGATGAAGAATGAAGCCTCGTGCACTTGTTTGTATCTCTTAGATTGGTCCTTTTCCTGAAACAGAAAAAATATATGAGACTCGAAGGTACGATTAATAGATGAAGACTGCCTAACCCGTGTATATTTCCATCAGATTAATGTAACCCTAGGTCTGGAATATAAGAATTTTCCATTTTGCCGTGCGGGCCGTGACTCATCATTTGGCTCAAGTTAGGATTTTTGCCTAGCATCTAAAATCGTTAGTAACACCTTAATAAATCAAAAGAATAATTTAACAATGGGATACTTGATTGTGACTACTCCTTTAGAAGTAATATCTCTTTAGATGTACAACATTACAATGTGAAGGTAAGACCTTACCATCCATTGTCTGTAACTCGTATGTCGCCTTCTTTGCAATGTTAGGCATTCTATGGGGTCCCTTCCACGTGGGAATTATCTTCCTAGAGTCAACAGTCTTCCTGGATTGGAAAACCTTTTTGATCACCAAGTCCCTAGTTTTGAAGTACCCGAGACACACTTTTTGATTGTTGTATCGTTCAATTGCTTTGAGTTTTCCTGGCTATAACAGTCCCCAGTATTTGATTAACGACAAGGGTTATGCTAATTTGCCGTGACAATTTTAAACCTAAAATCACAGCCTCATGCTCAACTTCATTGTTAGTCACAAAAATGATATTTTATAGTTCGTCTAATAATTCTAAAAGAGGTACGAGAAACATTACTAGGTCTGTGTCTTTTATTAGATGAACTATTAGCAAATAAAATCTAAGTCAATGGGTTAAAACCATTCAGAACTTGTCACTCTTCTTATAGATATAGTCTTTGACTGAAATCAGTTATGAAACCGGCTATCTCTTGAGATTTTATAACAACTCCAGGCTGATAACTAATTTTATATTTGCTTCATTCTATAATTCATTCCTGATAACTCATGTTTATGAAAAATGCTTCATAATGGGAAAGCAATACCCATAACAATGGGATGGAATTGAGAATAAAGTCTCAGTTTTCTAAATGCCATGATCAAAGCTAGTTTTTATAGTTGCAAATATCGTGTCTCAACATCTTAAATTTACTTATATAATAGATAGAAGATTGTTTACCTTGATATTTTCGGATTTAGACAGCACTTGCCGCAACTTCTGATAAAAATAAATGGACAACTTTTAGCTCACCTTTGGTCCTTTCGAATTGACCTAATTTTGAATAGCTTTTGGGATTTTCCTTGCTTCTTGCTTTCCCTTTGTTTTATGATCGTGCATGGTGGGTCTTTATTTAGTTTTCGAGTCATCCAATGGTATCCCTGTAATATCAACATGGGGCCAAGCAAAACAATCTGCGTTAGTTTTTAAGAATTCAATTAATTTACCTCGCCTGTCTGAGCTTAAGTTGGCTCCCATGCAAATTTTTCGTTCAGGCCTTTGTTCAAATAGTACTACAGGCTCGAGCTCCTCAATTGATGTTTTGATATTTTGATCCTCTTCGAGTTTTTGAATCATATCAGATCTGTAGTTTAAATCTGTCTTCCCTTGATCATCTGGGTATTGGTCTGCGTTTCCTTCGATGTTATTTATATCACTCATACCTACTACAGTATTAATACTCCTAGATATATGTTTTTTCCCACGAATTTGACAGATTCCCCATGGTGATGGGAATTTTATAACTTGATGTAGAGTTGACGGGACATCACACATATCATGAATCCATGGTCTGTGACGAACCAAAGGGGGTCATCACCATATTTCTCCCTTTTTTCGCGCTTCCGAGGTATTGGAAACCTCACTCTCAGTTGCCTCGATATGTGTGCATAGTCCGGGCATAAAGCCGGAAAGTATTTGTGTTAAAATATATGAATTCTATGGAAACATTTGAAGAATTATGATATTATTATTGATATAGTTGACTAATGTGATGACCCAAAGGGGTCATCACCTTCTCCCTTTTTCACGCTTCCGAGGTCTTGGAAACCTCACTCTCAATTGCCTTGATGTGCGTGTACAGTCCGGTCACGAAGCCAGAAAGTTTTTGTGTTAAGATATATACATTCTATGGAAAAATTTGAAGGATTTTGATATTATTATTGATATAGTTGACTTTGGTCAATATTTTTGGTAAACGGGCCCGAACCGGTGATGTGACGGTCCCGGGAGGTCCATAGAAAAATATGGGACCCAGGCATGTGCCCAGAGTCGAAATCCGAGGTCCAGAATCCCAGTAAAAGAATTATTCTGTTAAATTATTTTATGAAATTAATAAGAAAAAATGGAAATGAAAATGAGTTAGACAATATAGGTATCGGGCTCGTATTTTGGTTCCGACGCTCGGTACAGGACTTAAATATTGGTTAAGTGCTTCCTGTGAAGTTTGATCAAAATCGGACGCCGTTCGACGTGTTTCGGACCTAAATAGCTAAAGTTAGAAAATTATGAACTTTGAAATGAAATGTTGAGTTTTGGGGGTTAATTCTTTGTTTTTGATGTTATTTTAGCATTTTGATCGCTCGAGCAAGTTCTTATGATATTGTTGAGTTAGCGTGTGCATTTGGTTGGGAGCCCCGGGGGCTCGAGAGTGATTTCGGGGGTGGTTCGGGGTGTTTTGCATTGAAAATCTGGTATTTTCTTAGCTGTTGCTGGTATCTGGCATTTTGTTCTATGCGATCGTGTAGGCCTTCTGCGATCACATAGTATTAAAAATTAGGATCCCAAATTGTTCTACGCGATCACATCCTCTCTTGTGCGATCCCATTGCCCAGCTTCCCTACTCTCTGCGATCGCATTGCCCACCTCGCGAGCATTTCCCAGGCCCTGTCTCATTTACTCTATGCGATCGCATCTTGACCTCCATGATCGCATAGCACCAGCCTCCCTACCCTATGCGATCGCAATGCCTTGTATGCGATCGCATATGGCATTTTTGCTCAGTGATTTTTCATAAAACCAGAACAGAATGCACGGGATTATTCACTCAAAACACATACGGGGCTTCCTCCTTCACTCTCCATTTTCTATCCACAAGCTCCCATTCCTCCACAGCTCCTTGGGTAAGTTTCCTAACATCATTTTTTCATTGTTTCTTCATTAAATCATGGTTAATCCTAGTCTAATTCATGAATTCAAGGTAGAAATTGGGGGTTTTGGGTAGAACTAGGGCTTGTGGGATTTTGGGTGTTTCAACCTCAATTTGAGGTGGGATTGTGAAACAAATAATATATTCTAACTCATGGGGTTATGGGTTATTGAAATTTGGTTTGAGCCTCGAGTTTGGACCATGTGGGCCCGGTGTCAGATTTTGCTATTTTTGGTAGAATGATGGGAATTTATTTCTAGGCTATGGGATTGTGTTATCGAGCCCTAATTGATGTCATTGGATTGAAATTGACTAGATACCATTGTTTCGGAGTCGGATTCTAGAGGAAAGGCAGTGCTAGAGGAGTGATTGCTATTTTAGGACCGAGGTAAGTGTTTGATCTAATCCTGGCTTGAGGGAATAGGACTAGAGTATTATTGTTGCTAATTTCTAAATGGTCGAGTACGGTGTATATGCATGCTGATGAGTATCTATACACTTGCATCTAGTATGACCGTGAGTCTTATTTGTACTTGCTTTGGGGTACATTTTGAGGATCATTCTTAGTAAATGATGAATTCAATGTGATGAGTTAGTTGATGAATTAATTATGAAAACATGAGACTTCTTGGAGCATTGGCTCAAATGGTAATGATTTTTATAAAGTCGAAATTGTAAGTATTGTTAAGAACATATGATTGGATCCTTTGCTGGGACGAGTAGATTCTGATTATTGTTGCTCCCTTATTCGGTCGAGCGTTATATGTAATCTCCATTGTTGAGATGTTTGAGTTCTTAGTGGTACCCTTATTGGGTAGATCGTTAAATAGCCGAGTTTTCCCTAAAAGGTGAACTCCTTGAGAGAGAGGCTATATGAACTACTATATTATAATTATTGGGATTGTGTGGCACGCCACCCACTATATTATTTTATTTAGATTATGTGGCACGCCGTCCACTATATTATGATTATTGGAATCGCGTGGCACGCTGTCCACTATATTATATTATTGGGATCGTGTGGCACGCCGTCCACTATATTATATTATTGGGATTGTGTGGCATGGCGTCCACTATATTATAATTATTGGGATCGTGTGGCACGCCGTCCACTAAATTATATTATTGGGATCGTGTGGAACGCCGTCCACTATATTATATTATTGGGATCGTGAGGCACGCCGTCCACTATATTATGATTATTGGGATCGTATGGCATGCCGTCCACTATATTATGATTATTGGGATCGTGTGGTACGCCGTCCACTATATTATATTATTGGGAACGTGTGGCACGCCGTCCACTTATATTATGTTTATTGGGATCGTGTGGATAAAAGTAAATAAGGTGATTTTGGTTTAATGTTGTCACAAATGACATGCTCTCCTTTCAGTTGTATACTTCACATATAATCCTGTTGTTCTTTTTGTTATTGTTGTATCTATATATATCTGCACATGTTGGTTTTAGTAAGTCCTGTCTAGCCTCGACACTATTTCGCCGGGGTTAGGCCAAGCACTTACCAACACCTGGGGTCGGTTGCGCTGATGCTACACTTTTTGTGTTTTTTGCACAGATCACAGCATTGGAGAAGCTTACAGTCAGAAGCAGCAGTAGTATATTATTGGGAGTTGTCTTCAGCTTCAGGGACTCTCGAGGTAGCCTAGCCGGCGTTCGCAGGCTGAAGTCCCTATCCCCTTATTTTAGTTTGTTTTATTGTATCAGAACAGACTTATGTATTTTTCTTTCATTCAGACTTTGTTGTAGTATTCTTTAGTAGTCTGTGAGATAACGACACCAGGTTTTGGGGTAGCGTTATATTTAATATATTTTCGCATTTGATTCTTCTTTATTGAATTTCTAAAAAGTTTTCCGCAATGTTTAATTATTTTTAGTATATTCTGTTGTTAAGGATTGGCTGGCCTAGCTTCGATAGTAGGTGCCATCACGACTCCCAATGGTGGAAAATCCGGGTCGTGACAAGTTGGTATCAGAGCACTAGGTTGCATAGGTCTCGCTACTCATGGACAAACAAGGTAGAGTCTAAGGGATCAGTACGGAGACGTTTGTATTTATCCCTCAAAGGCTACAGAGTTAGGAAAAATTTCACTTTTGTTCTTTCTTGTCGTGCGATTCTGTTTCTCAAAGACTGATTGTCCTTCTACTCTGTTCTTTCGCAAATGGTGAGAACACATGCTTCATCTTCCACCACACAGCAGCCCGAGCCCATAGCTGCACTCGCGAGGGGTAGAAGCCGAGGTCGTGCCAGAGGCCGATGCCGGGGTAGAGCCCAGCCCCAGGTAGCCGTTCTAGAGGTGGAGCCTCAGGTTGACTGTGATAAGGAGGTTCCAACCCCAGCAATACAGGCGGGCCCAACTCAGCCCCGAGGAGGTGTTGTGATCACCCCAGAGGTTTAGGATGCTATAGTCACACTAGCAGGCTTTATGGAGAGTGTTTCTAGAGCGGGGTTATTACCAGCTGCACCAGCCATCTCTCAGGCTGGAGGAGGGGTTCAGACTCCTGTTGCATGTACCTTGGAGCAGACAGCTCCTCAGGCCCATGCCCCAGTGATTCAACTAGCTATGGCAGTTCAGTCAGGTATTCCAGTTCAGGCCGATGATGGAGCGTCCATGACTTTTGATACTTTGTGGAGACTTTATCGGTTCTCCAAGATATTCACTACCACCTTCAGCGGTGCTTCGTTCGAGGATCCCCAGTATTTCTTATTCAGCTGCCATGATATTCTCAGGACCATGGGCATAGTGGAGACCAATGGGGTCCATTTCTGCACTTTTAGGCTTACAGGATCCGCCAAGACTTGGTGGAGGGATTTCTGTTTATCCAGACCAGCAGGGTCTACGGCTTTGTCATGGGACCAGTTCGAGGAGTTATTCTTGGAGAAGTTTCTTCCCGTCACTCAGCGGGAGGCACTTTCCAGACAGTTTGAGCGCCTTCAACAGGGCACTATGACAGTCACTCAGTATGAGACCAGATTCATTGACTTGGCAAGCCATGTAGTGGTGATACTCCCTACAGAGCGGGAAAGGGTCCGTAGATTTATTGATGGGTTTATCCAGCCGATTCGCTTACAGATGGCCATGGGAGTGTGTAGTGATATTTCTTTTCAGGAGGCGTCCAATGCGGCCCGCAGAGTTGAGGTGGCCCTCGCACAAGGAGGTATTCAGACGTCAGATAAAAGACCTCGCCATTCTGGTAGATTCAGTGGTACCTCGTCTGGAGGTAGGGATTCTTATGGTAGGGATCAGGCACCGAGTCCCTTTCAATTAGCTCTTCAGACTTCTCATGGTAGTTCGGGCAGTGGTGGTCACCAGCAGTATCAGTCAGATCAATAGCCTATCAGTGCACCCTCACTCCGTTATTCTCACCAGCAGAGGACTTATTACAGATATAGTGATCCGAGGCATATTGCCAGGTTTTGTCCTTGAGCTTCGGGTAGTTCTCAGCAGCTGGGTCCTCTCCCTATGATTCAGGGAGTGGGTGATTCACAGCCTGCCCAGTCAGCTAGAGGCGGGGGTAGAGATCCTAGAGGTGGAGGTAGGGACTGTAGAGGTAGAGCTCGAACCGATAGAGGTAGATGTCAGCCAATGGTTGATCGCCCTAGAGATGCAGCTCAGAGAGGTTGGGCCCAGCCCTGTTTCTATGCTTTGCCACCCAGGCTAGAGGCTAAGCCTTTCGATACAGTTATTACATGTACTATTCTGGTATGTGACAGGGGTGCTTCAGTGCTGTTTGACCCTGGGTCTACATTTCATACGTGTCATCTTATTTTTGCACCCTATCTGCCTATGCCTAGCGATGCTTTGGGTATTCCTGTATATGTATCTACACCAGTGAGTGATCCTATAGTGGTCGATCGGGTCCATTTTTCCTACATAGTGGTGTTTGAGGGTCTTGAGACCCATGTTGATCTGTTGCTTTTAGACATGGTGGATTTTGATGTTATATTGGGGATGGATTGGCTATCCCCGTATCATGCGATCTTGGATTATCACGCCAAGACCGTGACCTTAGCTTTACCGGATATGCCCCGATTGGAGTGGAGAGGGACTCCAGGTCATGCCACCCGCAGCGTTATTTCTTATGTTAAGGCTCGATGTATGGTCGAGAAGGGGTGTCTAGCATATTTGGCTTATGTTTGCGACTCCGGCTCAGAGGTTCCTTCTATTGACTCTGTCCCTGTTGTTCGGGAGTTTCCAGAGGTATTTCCCTCAGACCTGCCGGGTATGCCACTCGACAGGGATATTGATTTTGTCATTGATTTGGCCCCAAGCACGCAGCCCATTTCCATTCCGCCGTATCGTATGGCCCCGCCAGTGCTGAAAGAGCTCAAGGATCAGTTGTAGGATTTATTGGAGAAGGGTTTCATCAGGCCTAGTGTTTCTCCCTGGGGTGCGCCAGTTCTATTTATGAATAAAAAGGATGGTTCCATGCGGATGTGTATTGACTACCGACAGCCGAACAAGGTAACAATTAAGAACAAGTATCCACTGTCGAGGATTGATGATTTGTTCGAACAGTTGTAGGGTGCAAGGGTATTTTCCAAGATAGATTTGAGATCTCGTTATCACCAGCTGAGGACTAGGGCTTCTGATGTCCCTAAGATAGCATTCCGCACTCGGTACGGGCATTATGAGTTCTTGGTCATGTCATTTGGGTTGAATAATGCCCCAGTAGCATTTATGGAGTTGATGAACCGAGTGTTCAAGCCTTATTTAGACTTGTTCATGATTGTCTTCATTGATGATATTCTTGTGTACTCCCGCAGTCAGGAAGAGCATGACCAGCACCTCAGAGTTGTTCTTCAGACTCTGAAGGATAGCTAGTTGTATGCCAAGTTTTCAAAATGCGAGTTTTGGTTGAGTTCCGTGACGTTTCTGGGTCATGTCGTATCAGCTGAGGGTATTCAGATAGATCCAAAGAAGATTGAGGTAGTTAAGAATTGGCCTCGACCAGCTTTAGCGATAGAGATTCGTAGTTTTTTGGGGTTAGCTGCTTATTATCGTCGGTTCGTAGAGGGTTTTTCATGTATAGCTGCCCCGATGACCAGGTTGACCCAGAATGGTGCCCAGTTCAGGTGGTCAGATGAGTGCGAGGAGAGCTTTCAGAAGCTCAAGATAGCTCTGACTACAACATGATATTGGTTTTGCGAAGCTCAAGATAGCTCTGACTACAACATGATATTGGTTTTGCCCACAGATCCAGGGTCTTACATTGTCTATTGTGATGCTTGCCGTATTGGTCTTGGTGCGGTATTGATGTAGGATGGCAGGGTTATTTCTTATGCTTCGAGGCAGTTGAAGATCCACGAGAAGAACTACCCAGTCCATGATCTAGAGTTAGCAGCCACTGTTCATGCCTTGAAGATTTGGAGGCATTATTTATATGGTGTGACGTGTGAGGTGTAGACGGATCACAAGAGTTTGCAATACTTGTTCAAGCAGAAAGAGTTGAATTTGAGGCAGCGGAGGTGGTTGGAGCTATTGTAGGACTATGATGTTACTATCTTATATCACCCGAGTAAGGCCAATGTAGTGGCTGACGCATTGAGCAGGAAGTCAACCAGCATGGGTAGTGAGGTTGGAAATTTCGGAGCCTAGCCGAATATTAGCTTGCATGGTCGCTCGCTCTTCATTATTGGAGTGGATTCGTGACCGATAGTTTGATGATCCTCATTTGTGTGTCTTGAGAGACACTATGCAGCGCGGAGGTGCCACGAAGGTGACCTTGGATGCAGATGGTGTTTTGAGATTGCAGGGACGAGTATGTGTGCCCAATGTTGATGGCATTCGAGAGTTGATCTTAGTGGAGGCCCATACTTCTCGGTATTCTATTCACCTGGGCGCTGCGAAGATGTATCAGGACTTACGATAGCATTACTGGTGGCGTAGGATGAAGAAAGACATTGTTGCATATGTGGATCGATGTTTAATTTGTGAGCAGGTGAAGTATGAGCATCAGAGACCTGGTGGTGTGTTTCACAGGATTGAGCTTCCCGAGTGGAAGTGGGAGAGGATTAGCATGGACTTCGTTACTGTACTTCCGGTGATCCGGAAGAGATTTGATGCTATTTGGGTCATTGTTGATAGGTTGACTAAGTCAGCGCATTTCATTCCTATTGCTACTACCTATTCTTCAGAGAGACTAGCTGAGATTTACATTCGATAGATTTTTCGTCTTCATGGGGTACCGACATCTATCATTTCAGATCGGGGTACACAGTTCACCTCGCGGTTTTGGAGAGCAGTTCAGCAGGAGCTAGGTACCAAGTTCAGTTGAGTACAACATTCCATCCTCAGACGGACGGTTAGCCCGAGAGGACTATTCAGATATTGGAGGATATGCTCCGAGCCTGTGTTATTGATTTTGGAGACTCTTAGGGACCATTTCTTGCCTTTAGCAGAGTTTGCCTACAACAATAGCTACCAGTCCAGTATTCAGATGGCACCTTATGAGGCGTTGTATGGTAGGCGGTGTCGGTCTCCAGTCGGATGGTTCGAGCCGGGAGAGGCTCGGTTGTTGGGTACTGATTTTGTCCAGGAGGCCTTAGATAAGGTCAAGATTATCTAGGAGAGGTTGCGTTCAGCTCAGTCTAGGCAAGAGTTTTGTGGATCGCAAGGTTCGAGATGTGGATTTCATGGTTGGTGGCGAGTATTTCTCCGTGTATCGCCTATGAAAGGTGTGATGAGATTTGGGAAGAAGGGCAAGTTTAGCCTAGATATATTGGCCCATTTGAGATACTTGATCAAGTGTGAGAGGTGGCTTACAGACTTGTCTTGCCACCTAGCTTGTCAGCTGTGCATCTAGTATTTCATGTGTCTATGCTCCGGAGGTATCACGGTGATCCTACCCACGTGTTAGATTTAAGTACTGTCCAGTTGGACAAGGATCCGTCTTACGAGGAGGAGCCGATAGCTATTCTAGACCGGTAGGTTCGACAGTTGAGGTCGAAGAGTTTTCCTTCAGTACGTGTGCAGTGGAGAGGTCAGCCTCCTGAGTCTTCGACCTGGGAGTCCGAGTCTGATATGCGGATCTGTTACCCTCACCTATTTCCTGACTCAGGTACTTCTTTCTTTTGTCCGTTCGAGGACGAACAATTGTTTTAGAGGTGGAAAATATGACGATCAAAAGGGGTCATCACCGTATTTTTCCCTTTTTCTGTGCTTCTGAGGTCTTGAAAACCTCATTCTCAGTTGCCTCGATGTGCGTGCACAGTCAGGGCACGAAGCCAGAAAGTTTTTGTGTTAAGATATATGAATTCTATGGAAAACGTTGAAAAATTATGATATTATTATTGATATAGTTGACTTTGGTCAATATTTTTGGTAAACGGGCCCGGACCGATAATATGACGGTCCCGGGAGGTCCGTAGAAAAATATGGGACTTGGGCATGTGCCCGGAGTCGAAATTCGAGGTCCAGAATCCTAGTAAAAGAATTTTTCTATTAAATTATTTTCTGATTAATAAGGAAAAATGGAAATGAAAATGAGTTAGAAAATATAGGTATCGGGCTCGTAATTTTTGTTCCTACGCCCAGTACAGGTCTTAAATATTGGTTAAGCGCTTCCTGTGAAGTTTGGTCGAAATCGGACGTCGTTTGACGTGTTTTGGACCTAAATAGCTAAAGTTAGAAAATTATGAACATTGAAATGAAATCTTGAGTTTTAGGGGTTAATTCTTTGTTTTTGATGTTATTTTAGCGATTTGATCGTTCAAGCAAGTTTGTATGATGTTGTTGAGTTAGTGTGTGCATTTGGTTGGGAGCCCCGAGGGCACGGGAGTGATTTCGGGGGTGGTTCGGGGTGTTTTGCATTGAAAATCTGATATTTTCTTAGCAGTTGCAGGTATCTGGCATTTTGTTCTATGCGATCGCGTAGGCCTTCTGCGATCGCATAGTGTTAAAAATTAGGAGCCCATATTGTTCTATGTGATAGCATCCTCTCTTGTGCGATCGAATTGCCCAGCTTCCCTACTCTATGCGATCGCATTGCCCACCTCGCAATCGCATAGAGCATTTCCTAGGCCCTGTCTCATTTACTCTATGCGATCACATCTTGCCCTCCGCGATCGCATATCACCAGCCTCCCTACCCTATGCGATCGCAATGCCTTGTATGTGATCGCATAGGGCATTTTTGCCTAGTGATTTTTCATAAAACCAGAACAGAATGCACGGGATTATTCACTCAAAACACATACGAGTCTTCCTCCTTCACTCTCCATTTTCAAACCACAAGCTCCCATTCCTCCATAGCTCCTTGGGTAAGTTTCCTAACATCATTTCTTCATTAGATCATGGTTAATCTTAGTCTAATTCATGAATTCAAGGTAGAAATTGGGGGTTTTGGGTAGAACTAGGGCTTGTGGGATTTTGGGTGTTTCAACCTCAATTTGAGGACGGATTGTGAAACAAATCATATATTCTAACTCGTGGGGTTATGGGTGATTGGAATTTGGTCCGAGCCTCGAGTTTGGACCATGTGGGCCCGGTGTCGGATTTTGCTATTTTTGGTAGAATGATGGGAATTTCATTTCTAGGCTATGGGATTGTGTTATCGAGCCCTAATTGATGTTATTGGATTGAAATTGACTAGATACTATTGTTTCAGAGTCAGATTCTAGAGGAAAGGCGATGCTAGAGGAGTGATTGCTATTTGCGGACCAAGGTAAGTGTTTGATCTAATCTTGGCTTGAGGGAATAGGACTAGAGTATTATTGTTGCTAATTTCTAAATGATCGAGTGCGGTGTATAGGCATGGGGACGAGTATCTATACACTGCCGTCTAGCATGACCGTGAGTCTTATTTGTACTTGCTTTGGGGTACATTTTGAGGATCATTCTTAGTAAGTGATGAATTCAACGTGATGAGTTAGTTGAGGAATTAATTATGAAAACATGAGACTTCTTGGAGCATTGGCTCAAATGGTAATGATTTTTCTAAAGTCGAAATTGTAAGTATTGTTAAGAACATGTGATTGGATCCCTTGCCGGGACGAGTAGATTCTAATTGTTATTGCTCCCTTATTCGGTCGAGCGTTATATGTAATCTCCATTGTTAAGATGTTTGAGTTGTTAGTGGTACCCTTATTGGGTAGATCGTTAAATTGCCGGGTTTTCCCTAAAAGGGGACCTCCTTGAGAGAGAGGCTATATGAACCGCTATATTATGATTATTGGGATCGTGTGGCACACCGTCCACTATATTATATTATTTAGATCGTGTGGTACGCCATCCACTATATTATGATTATTGGGATCGTGTGGCACGCCGTACACTATAATATATTATTGGGATCGTGTGGCACACCGTCCACTATACTATATTATTGGGATTGTGTGGCACGTCGTCCACTATATTATGATTATTGGGATCGTGTGGAATGCCGTCCACTATATTATATTAATGTGATCGTGTGGCACGCCGTCCACTATATTATATTATTGGGATTGTATGGCACGCCGTCCACTATATTATGATTAATGGGATCGTGTGGCACGCCGTCCACTATATTATGATTATTGGGATCGTGTGGCATGCCGTCCACTATATTATATTATTGGGATCGTGTGGCATGTCGTCCACTTATATTATGTTTATTGGGATCGTGTGGCGCGCCGACCACTTATGAAAGTATATAAGGTGATCTTGGTTTAATGCTGTCACATATGACCTGCTCTCCTTTCATTTGTATACTTCACATATAATCTTGTTGTTCTTTATATTATTGTTGTATCTATATATATATCTGCACAAGTTGGTTTTAGTAAGTCTTGTCTAGCCTCGTCACTACTTCGCTAGGGTTGGACCAGGCACTTACTAGCACATGGGGTCGGTTGTGCTGATGCTACACTTTCTGTGCTTTTTGCATAGATCACAGCGTTGGAGCAGCTTACGGTCAGCAGCAACAGTAGTATATTATTGGGAGTTATCATCAGCTTCAGGGACTCTCGAGGTAGCCTAGCTGGCGTTCGCAGGCCGAAATCCCTATTCCCTTATTTTAGTTTGTTTTATTGTACTAGAACAGACTTATGTATTTTTCTTTCATTCAGACTTTGTTGTAATACTCATTAGTAGTCTGTGAGATAGCGACACCAGGTTTTGGGGTAGCGTTATGGTTAATGTTTTTCCACATTTGATTCTCCTTTATTGAATTTCTAAAAAGTTTTCCGCAATGTTTAATTATTTTTAGTATATTCTATTGTTAAGGATTGGCTGGCCTGGCTTCGATAGTAGGCGCCATCACGACTCGCGATGGTGGAAATCCAGGTCGTGACATGGTCTCCCCATGATTATATTATATGCCATCTCTATATCTACTATCTGAAATTTTGTTTCCTGCACAACTCCCTCTGTAAAAGTTGTTAGAATTACCTCTCCTTTAGTTACTACGCTTGAATTATCGAATCCTGATAGAGTATGTGCCTTTGGAATCATCTTATCCTCCATTTGCATTTCTCGCAACACCCTTAGCAGGATGATATTTGTAGAACTTCCTAGATCAATCAAAACTTTCTTTATTTTAATATCATGTACGGGTAAAGATATTACCAGTGCATCGTTATGGGGGGGTGATCACTCCTTCTGTGTCTACATCATCAAAATCGATAACTTCATCCTCTAATGTTTGGAGTACACGTATTTCGTGCTTGATTGTGATTTTTGAAACTTTGTTCGAAGCTGTATATGTCATTCCATAAATATTTTCTTCCCCACTTATAACATTTACGGTCCCCTTGGGTGATGGGGGCTTTGGTGGCTCCTACCTGTTTTTCATGTAAGCTTGCTTTCCTTTCTCACTAAACAACCTAGTGAGATAGCCTTGTTTCAATAGATGGTCTACTTCACTCTGTAAAAATCTGCATTCTGAAGTCTTATGCCTGTGATCATTGTGAAACTCCCACCAATGGTCTGGATTACATTTGTTTGGATTTGACCGCATCTCCTTCGGCCACCGTACCTTATATCCCATGCATCGTAAAACAACTGCGAGCTCGGAGGTGGTGACATTGAAATTATATCTACCGAATCTTGCCTTCAAACTTCCATCATCATCTCGTGACTCCTATCCGTATCTATCATTTCTGAATCTTGAGGAAGAGCCAGATTCCTTATTTCTTGATTTTTCGTTGATTTTCTTGTTTTGTTCGCGAGTCTTTTCCTGCAGGGCCCATATAAGGATCGTACCTATTTTTACCTAATCTTTTTTCTGTTTCGGATCTTCTTGAACTGCCTCTTTCTTCATGTTGATGTCGAGGCACGGTATCTTCCTCAATTCTCAACTTAGTACTGTAATTGTTGTATACATCATTCTACGTGGTTGCACAGAATTATCGAAGGCTCTCTTTGAGTCTTCTCGTGGCTTTAGAACTTTTATCATTTAATTTGCTCGCAAAAGCTATTGCAGCCCAATTATCTGGCACACGAGGTAAAGTCATTCATTCACGCCAGAACCTATCAACAAAATCTCTAAGCAACTCTATATCCCTTTGTTTAATTTTGAAGATATCCTCCATTCTTTTCTCAGTCTTTTGAGCTCCGTAGTGCGCCTTAATGAAAGAATCTACAAGCTCAGCAAAAGAGTTTATAGAGTTTTCAGGCAAAAGAGAATACCAGGTTCGAGCTCCCTTGGTAAGTGTTGCTCCAAATTTCTTGACCAACACGGACTCAATTTGTTGCTTGGTTAAATCATTTCCTTTGACTCCCGTGGTAAATGCTGTAACATGGTCACGTAGATCGGTCGTGCCGTCATATTTTATAATATCAGGTATTTTGATATTTTTAGGGAATGGAAGGGGAGCAACACTTGGTTTCCAAGGTTGTTGTGAGTATTTATTCGCATATACTCCTCTGATTATTGGGGGAACACCAGGTATTTACTCGATGCGCTCATTTTGTTCTTTTAGTTGTGCCTGCAAAGTTAGTACCAAATTTTGTAAATGAGAATTATTTGTGTTACCTGGATCCACTTCTCGAAGTTCACTAGGGATCTCTTCGTTTGAATTAACAAGGCCAGATCGAGGATTCTCCAATGTGTTATTATTAGGTGAAGGTGTGGACGGTGCAATAGGTAATCGACTAACTAGCGCTTGAAGGGCTTGGCTAACTCGTACATCAATTATTCTTTGTAGGGTTCCCTCCGGCCCATCAACGTGTTTTGATTGTTCTTGTTCATCAGCATGTGATGCGGGTGCAGGAGTACCTTCACGAGATTGACGTGGAGAAGTTTGAGGGGAAAGAACTATGTTAACATTGTGCAAATCCCTCTCATTTTGATGGATTTGAGTTTCACCAGGATTGTTGTTGTTGTTGTTGTTGGTGTTATTTGCCATGATGATAACAATTTAGTAGAATGTAAAGAAAAAATAGATTATCAGATTCCCGGTAACGGAACCAATTTGTTTAACAAAAAAATAGTATTTTGATCAAAATTAGAATTTAAGATGAAAATCGGGTTACTGATAATCAAGAGACCGAAATATAATAAGCTTTCTGAGAATAGAAATAAAGCAATAAACAATGTTGTATTTCAATAGAATGCAGTGATGTTTCGTGTGTTACAAATGATGTAATTCCTCCCTTTTATAGTTGATTCTAGGTAAAAGAATGAATGCCTAAGCTTTAATGAGCTAATTATGAGAAATAAATGACATTAAATAAGCCATTATACAATCACTCTTATTAAATACTGATTTTCTAACGCATCAGGTGTTTAATAATGAATTTGGACTCTTTTTTGTCTTCACGTCCATGTCTTTAATGCCTTTCAATTCGTTGGCTTTAAATGATTTGAATAGATACGAGCATCATGCCTAAACTGCTTCTCGTGCCTTTTTAACTTTCTCTTCCTGTATCTGTCGCCATCCATGCCTTTTCCTCATCAGCTATGCGTTGATCATTTTGACCAATCCACGTGTCATAGCACGTCACTTTTAATATAAATTCAACTTTTCCCAATACAATACTACCATATATCATATTTTAGTGCAACCAAATATTCGTTTGAAAAATCATATGCACTAAATAATTAGGTGATTATTAATCCATCCATTACAATATGTATTACCAATACCTACATAACTTTATTAAACCTTGAGATAATACATAGAAAGTACCCATCAAACTTGTCCGAAAAAATCATTTACACACCTAAACTTTACGGGCGACCTTTTACCCCACTCTTCTAAACTTAAGTGAATTTAATACCCCCTTCAGTGATGACCTAGCGCAAGACGTGTACTTAATTTTGTAGCGGCGCGTGACGGTAAAAATAAAAACTTAAAACTAATTTGGTGGGCGAGATGTCACTTTCCTATGGAATATTATAACTAATTAACTTAATATTACTTTTTTCTCTTTTCTTTTTCATTTTTTTATCCCTTTCTTCATGTAACAGAAGCAGTGAACCAATGGTTCTAGCTTGGCTAAAATATCCATTTCCGGTGGCCTTAATCTTATCTCCGTCCTTCTTCAATTGAGATTTTCTCCATCCGATTTTTCATCTATTTACTGAAAAACACCTCTTTAGAACCAAAAATAGTGTTGAAAAGAAGGCAAGGTGTCACCGGAAAATTCTCCGGCCGGAGAAATTTTTTAGGTCCTTAACCAGTGGCTCTATATCTTAGATTTTGTTCACTTTTCCAATACAAAACTAGGAGAAATAAAGTGACAAAAACTCTACTAAGAAAATCCAGGCGAAGGGAATTAAGAGCACAAACCCAACTTGTCAAAAAAAGTGGTACAGATGATACCAAACTTTCCGGCGAACCAAACTTTCCGGAGAACCCTGTGTTGCGAGAGGAATATAGCGAGGCTCTTGCAGGGGATGAATCTGAAGATATTGAAGAAGATGATGACCGTTATGAGGATGAAGAAGGGAGAAGAGCAAAAAAAACATGTACTATTAGTTCGGCATGTTTCTGCAAATGCTCAAAATTTTTGAATTTTGCCTTATTAGTTTTCTCTTTTTGGAGATGCTGATAGTTTTTTGGGTCTGTCCATATGATGTTCTTCGGTTGTCCTTTTAGTCATCTGCACCAAAGGTGAGATGAATGACTTTGGTGGCATTTTTCTTAGGTGATGTCATAAATTGCCTTTCATTTTCTTTAGTATGTGACATTTTTATTCAACAAAAAAACTGTAGAAGAGTGCCATAGCACGAGTTAGAGAAGGTCAACAGTAGTTTGTCTTTTACCCATGACAGCTGATGGATTTATGATATGGCGCGTGTAAACACAGCCACCACAAGAGTGGTTCAGTATTTTGAAGGGGGTATTAAATTCACTTAAGTTTAGAATAGCGGGGTAAAAGGTTGCCCGTAAAGTTTAAGTGTGTAAATGACTTTTCCGGATAAGTTTAATGGGTACTTTATGCATTTTCTAAGTTAGTCCACTGAGGCGGCATTTCTTATGCGGGTTGAAACGGTTGACAGTTGGCCCACCGTAGAAATCGAAGATGGGTCAATTCAAGCTATTTATAGCTGCTTCCCACCATTAATGATTCTCTATCTGCACCCTCCGAAGCATCGAGTAGTTACCCTTGATAATTCACTATCTCTGTTCCACAAAACTCAACTCCAATGGCTTCCAACACTAACGAAATAGCAGTTGATATGACTCCTTTTTTCGTTATCTACAAAGATGGTTCCATCAATCGATTCAGGCCATCAGAAAATGCTCCACTTTGTGACGATCCACAAGCTTCTGTTCAATCTAAAGATGTTGTAATTCAACCAGAAACAGGGGTTTCCGTACGTTTATATCTCCCCAAACTCACAAACCCACAACAGAAAATCCCAGTCGTAATTTACATTCACGGCGGCGGTTTCTGTATTGGATCAGCTCGTTCCCCGACGTTCCATAACTTCATCAGCTCATTAGTAGAAAAGGCTAATTTTATTGCTGTTTCTGTTGATTACAGGCTTGCCCCTGAAAACCCTCTTTCCACTACGTACGATGATTCTTGGTCAGCATTTCAATGGGTGCTTTCACATGTTAATGGAAAAGGCCCAGAGTCATGGTTAAACGAGTATGCTGATTTTGGTAAAGTTTTTATTGGTGGTGAAAGTGCTGGAGCAAATATTGCTAATGACGTTGCTGTTAGAGCAGGGGTTACTGATCTTGATTTAAAAGTTAAAATTTTGGGGCTATTTTTGGTTCATCCGTATTTTGGGGTAGAAAATGATACTCTGTACAAGGTTTTGTGTCCGACAAATACTGGTGGATGTTTCAAAGATCCGAGGATAAATCCGTTGTTAGATCCGAGGTTAAAATCCATGGCGTGTAAGAAAGTGCTGTTTTTAGTGGCGGAGAAAGATTTTCTGAAAGAAGGGACGATAAATTATTATGAAGGGTTGAAGAAGAGTGAATGGAATGGTGAAGTGGAAATAATGGAGACGAAAGGAGAAGGCCATTGTTTTCATTTCTTCAATCCTATGTCTGAGAAAGCTGTAGCTCTTATGGATAAACTGGTTGATTTCTTGAAGCAACACTAGGTTTGTTTTAAGATTAATTTGCCTTAACTCTTGTACTTATATTTTTAAAAGACCTTTTACTATGATCTTTTGAGCATTCTACTTGATTTTGTGGTTCTTGTATTTGAAGTTTGAGCCCTAGCAATATAGTATTAAAACAAAAATCCTAAAAATAATTATAATTACCCAATTGTGTTTCCTTCCTCCTCCTTGTAAACTTATTGACTACATACCCACTGGCGGATTTAGGGGCGCAAGGGTGTTCACTCGAACACCTTTCGCCGAAAAATTACATTGTATATATAAGGTAAAATTTATTGTTTGGCTTTATATATTAAGTTTTGAACATCTTTAACACTATCCAAAAGTGTAGTTTAGTAGTAAAGGTGTTCAATACACCTTATGATTTATGAAACATTGTTATAAGTAATTAAAAATTCACCTCTTTCTTCAGACCAAGTACAATTAATTGCTCTGGTTCAAGAGCTAACCGTGAGATGCCACTGTAGATTCCTTAAGGTGGAAAAGGACGGGACAGACGAATTCTTCAGCTATATTTCGATGAGCAATTGAAGTTGCTTTTGTGGTTAAAGTAACGACACGCATTATCTTCTTTGTTGTGGTTCCAATATTGAGACGAAATGGGAATCCTATGTATGCTTTATTGGATTTGGTAATCATCTGTTGTTTCCTCGTCCTTTTTCATAAATTGTTCAATACTACCGTTAGGTAACTTTGTTTTACTTGTCTTGGCAAGGCAGTCAAATTTCGATCAATCCCAAATGACCCGTCCAACTCGCACAAGGTTGATCAAGTTATTGATCCGCTCATTTGTTGAACTCGGCTCATTTTGACTCAATTCATCTCAACTCATCTAAAAATATGTTGAGTTTTAGCTTAAATTGATCCATGAGTAACTTTGTTAAAATCTTAGAAATAATTGTTTTAGTTTGATAGATTATATACATAACAAAAGAAAAAGTATTATTTAGTAATTATGCAATTCATAAGAAAACAACACATTAATTAAAAATAACACATATTAATTAAAGCTTAGTAAGAATTAGGCGGGTTGGGCTACGCCGTATATTTTAGTTCATCTTAACCGAATTCATCTCAGTTGAATTAACTTTGACCCACCCATTCGTTATCTCAGCCCACTTTAATCCGCCCAAAATCGATCCAACCCGCCTATTTGATACCCCCACCTATCGTTACCTTCATATCCTTGAAGATTCCGAGGAGAAATACAATGAGAAAATTGCATGGGGTAGAATTTGACCAGCCACGTTTCCACGCCAGCAAGGATAACCGTCAAATGTTCATCGGCCAAGGCAGAGATATGACACAATGGTGTTAAGGGAAACGACACCGTAGGTTCCGCAATCCGTGTGAGGATATATAATTAATTTCTTCTTTTATTTTAATAGTAACAGGAGGGTCCTCTAGTATATAAAGTAGGGGTTGTATTGTAAAAGGACAAGGAATAAACTTCTCATGATCTTTCTATTTTCTCTCTCTCTCCCTCTCTTTATCAAGACTCTCTCTTGATCTTTAAATATCTGTCACATACTAATATCAAAAGAAGCAAACAAACATATCACATATCTTAAGGTTGTATTATCTTCGATTACAATTTACCCTTGATTCATTTTGATTGATTAAAGCCTTGAAAGTATTCGAAAAACTTTTAGGATAAACAATTTGGTGCCGCCTATGGGGATTTCGCCAATCGAAATTGTAGTTCATACCTAGGACATCAAAAAAAAAAAAAATATAACGGTCACCTCTCTTCATATTCCATAGAAATCGAACAATGGCAGAAAGAGAAGCAAGGTTCAAGACAATAGCATATGTCGCAACCAACTTCATAGGCTCTCTCAACAAGGCCGGTAGGGAAAATATTGCGAGCATAATGCCCAGCCATGCACCAGATGGGGAGATCCCACCCTCTTCAGTCGAAGATTTAATAATTTTGCACGAGAAAAGGGCCTCCACATCTACCGCCAAAGAAACACCCACGGTGGTTAAGAAGCTACTGGAAGAGTGTTGACAAAAACTCTAAGTAGTTTGCTCGAGAAGTCACCCCAAGGGAATATCAGGGACTCACTGGCAGCAGAAGTCATTACTGCCACCGGCGAACACGGTACTATGTAAGCGAGCGACGTCCACGTCGGTGCCGAGGCCAGCAATGGTGCACTGAAAACCATCCTTAATAAAATGGAAGAGATGGAGAATGAAAACAAAGCGCTCTATGATCAAATGAAAAAGCACCGGGAAAGAGTAGACAAATTTCCTGACGCCCCTAAGTTACTGCCGAAGCGCGACGTAGGACGGTTCGTCGAGCAACCGTACAGTGAGGAAGCTGGCCCTCACCCAATCCCAAAACCTTCAAGATGCCACCATACATAAGAATATATGACGGGACTACGGATCCCGAGGATCATCCGATTCACTATATGACCGCTGTGAAAGGCAACGATCTGTCAAAAGAACAAGTACCATCCGTGCTGCTAAAAATGTTCGGAGAAACGTTGACAGGGGGCCTTAACATGTTACTCACAACTGCTAGCTAGGATGATATCGACGGTCGAATAAATGGCGGATAAATTCGCCACCGCTCACGCAGGAGCCAAGAAGGCTGAAGCAAGGGTCAACGATATCTTTGCAGTCAGGCAAACAATAGGCGATGGACTCAAGGACTTCTTAGCTAGGTTCAACAGGGTAAGGCTGAGTTTGCCAAACGTATTAGAAGGAATGGCAGTTGTGGCTTTCCAGAACGGGTTGAAGAGAGATGGTTCGAGAGCTACCAAGAAACTGCTAAGCCGACTCATGAAATATCCCCCCACCACATGGGAAGAGATCCACAACGCTTATTGTGCTGAAGTAAGAGCAAACGAAGATGGTCTCAACGGGCCAACCGAGCGGCTAACGATGATACAATCAGAAGCAAGAATGGACCGACGCAACGACGAACGACGGGAACAACCCTCATGTTTCAATAAAGAAAGGCATCATCCCTACATCAGGACCTCCAATCCACCCCTCCAAGGCACCCGGATGCAGTACAGCGACACGTCGTTCCACTTCGGAACAAAAGAGGTATGCCTCATTTATTATCTCCCATAACTTTTACGTGTCCCCTTCAGAAGTAGTGTACGCACTGGAGAGATTGGGCATGAAGGTGCAATGGCCGTAAAAAATGAATTCAGACCCTAGCTCAAGGAGGTCGAACGTCCTGTGCGAGTTCCATCAGGAAAAGGGGGCACAGGGCCGAAGATTGCATATGTCTAACTTAAGAAGTAGTCAAGATGCTAAACCAAGGATACCTGAAAGAGCTGCTTAGTGACAAGGGAAAGACCAACTTTGCTAGAGGACGAGATCAATCCCAAGAACCACCAAAGCCACCTTCCCCAACACACATCATAAATATGATCATCGGTGAAAGTGATGACTCGGTAATCAACCACGTAATGTTCATCGCCGCATACAAATTAAAGCACACAATCTCTCATGAATGGTATGAGGACTTCGAAGATAGTATCACCTTCGATAAGTCTATTACCAACAGTTTGTCTTTTCCTCATTATGATGCTTTAGTTATCATTTTACGTATCTCCGATACTGATGTCAAAAGAATCATGATAGACGATGGAAGCGATGATTGTATTGTCCATCCAAGAGTCCTCATGCAAATGGGAGTCGAAGGTAAGATAATACCGTATTGCTTAACACTAACGAGTTTTAACAATGCAATGGTAAGGATCCCCGGAGAGGTATCATTGCCAGTCTTAACAGGGGGGTTGCATTGGAAATTGTGTTCCACGTGAACCAGGAAACATCTTATAACGCTATCATAGGGCGCCCATAGATACACGCTATGCGAGCAGTTCCTTCGAGTTTCTACCAGGTCCGCGGGGAGTATTCAGCATTCGAGGCGAACCACGTACCGCTCAGGAATGCTATCAGATAGCCCAAGATTGTACACATACCAAACAGCTGAAAGGAGCAAGCACAAAAAGCATAGCAATCAGCCATGTCGGGGGCTAAAGCCGACCCGACAGTAGAAGCCATCAAAGACCCAGATATCGTGGAAGCCTGCAAAGCAACGGTCGAAGACCTCGACCTAGTCCAATTAGACGACGTCGACCGATCAAAGCCTACATCGGACACAGTCTCCGCGACCCAAGTAAGTACCATGAATTCCTAACTAACCACGCAGATTTATTTGCCTTCTCCTATTCAGATATGCCAGGAATTCTGAAAGATGTCGCCACGTATAAGCTGAACGTCGATCCACTGTACCCGACCGTGCGACAGACGAGAAGGAAATTTAACGCCACAATCAGTGAGGAAGTCAACGAAGAAGTGGACAAATTATTAGCCAACGGTTCCATCAGATAATCGAAGTACCCGCAATGGGTCGCTAATGTCATCATGGTCAAAAAGAAAAATGGAAAATGGAGAATGTGCGTGAATTTCACCAACCTGAACAAGGCTTGCCCGAATGACTCATTCCCATACTCCACATTGACCAGCTGATAGACGCAACTGCATGACACGAACTGTTGAGTTTCTTAGATGCCTACTCCGGCTACAATCAAATCATGATGGCCGATGAAGATCAAAGAAAGACAACTTTCATCACCTACCAAGGGACGTACTGCTACAAGGTAATATTCTTCAGACTCAAAAATGAAGGAGCAACGCACCATAGATTGGTCACCAAAATGTTCAAGGAACATCTCGGCAAAACCATGGAAGTTTACATTGATGACATGCTAGTAAAGTCGGCAAAAAAGGAGGATCACATCGATCATTTGAAAGAAGCCTTTGGGATACTGAGACAGTACGAGATGAAGCTAAACCCGAAAAGTGCGCCTTCAGCATGGCCTCGGGTAAATTCCTTGGTTTTATCGTTTCCCAACGAGGTATTGAAGTTAGCCTGGATCAAATCAAGGCAATAGACACAATACCAGAGACTTTGAATAACAAGAAGCAGGCACAGAAATTAACAGGGCGAATAGCTGCCGTGGGCAGAGATTCATATCGCGGTCCTCCGATAGATGTCATAAGTTTTTCCGCGTACTAAGAAAAGATCATGGGCTATAATGGAATGAGGAATGCATCGAGGCCTTGCGAAAATTAAAAGCCTACCTATCTTCATCGTCGTTGCTGGTCAAAGCAAACCTGAGTGAGAGTTTGCTAGTATATCTGGTCGTATCCGAAGTCTGCGTCTGCGCAGTATTGGTCCGCAAAAACAAGGTACGCAATCTCCCATTTACTATATCAGCAAAACGTTAGTGGATGCTGAAACACGGGATCCACATCTCGAGAAGTTAGCTCTAGCACTGGTCCTAGCTTCACGAAAGCTTAGACCCTATTTTCAGTGCCACCCCATAAAAGTAATAACGATCTTCCCCCTGAGAAACATCCAACATAAATCCAAACTCTCGGGCAGGCTCACCAAATAATCCATAGAGCTCAGTGAGAATGATATATCCTATCACCCAAGAACCGCCATTAAATCAGAGGTACTTGTTGACTTTGTCACCGACTTCAGCACAGAGATACTGCCAGAGGCAGAACTGGAGGCCCTCCCCTAACACCGACCTCTGGATTCTCTACACTGATGGCATCGCTAATGCCTTGGGATCGGGACTGGGACTCATCCTCGAAGTCCCCACGGGAAAAATAATTTGTCAGTCCATACGATGCCCCGAGATGACTAACAATGAGGCCGAGTATGAGGTTGTGATTGCAGGTATGAAGTTAGCCATCAAATACGAGGTCCGATGATTCATCCTCTACTGTGATTCCTAGCTCGTAGTAAATAAAGACACCAGGACTTACCAAGTCAAAGAATAGAGGCTACAAAAATACTAGTCGAAAATTCTCAAGCTGATGCCGGAATTCGATGAATGCCGTCTCGAACAAATCCCTAGGGCATAAAATGTCGAGGTGGGTGGCTGAGAAAAACTAGCGGCCACCAAGAATATCAACAAAGGGTAGTGTAGTCACCCTCCCCCATACAGCCATTGATCACATTGAGGTACTCTCTTTAAACCTTACTTGGGACTGGCACAACCAGTTTGTATCCTACCTATAGGACGGGACACTCCCACGTGACAAGAAAGAAGCCAAAAAACTCCGTGTACAAGCCGCCTGATACAGCCTGAAAAATAATGATCTCTACAAAAAGAAGTTTGACGGACCCTCGCTAAGTGCCTTGGGCCGCACCAAACGAGACAAGTATTAGAAGAGGTACATGAAGGCCATTACGGTACTCATACAGGTAATCGCGCCCTCGTTTGCTGCATCATTCGAGCCGGATATTACTGGCCAGCTATGATAAAAGAGGCAACAAAATATGTTCGCAGGTGCGACAGTGCCAAAGGTACGGCCCTATGATATACCAACCAGGAGAGCTTCTCCACTCGGTCACCTCGCCTTGGCCCTTCATCAAATGGGGAATGGACATAGTCTTTCCCCTTCCAGCGGGATGAGGAAAGGTACAATTTCTTCTAATTTTAACTGATTACTTTTCCAAGTGGGTGGAAGTAGGTGCGTATGCACATATACGCGAGCAAGAAGTCATCGCCTTTATATGGAAAAATATCATATGCCGCTTCGGCATCCCTAAATAAATCAGCTGCGACAATGGTCCCCTGTTCATCGGTAAAAAGACAACCGAGTTCTACGAGAAATGGCACATTAAGTGAATACTCTCCTCTCCATACCATCCCGCCTCTAACAACCAAGCCGAGTCCTCCAACAAAACAATACTGAACATATTGAAAAAGAAACTTGAAGAAGCTAAAGGGTTATGGCCGGAATTACTACCAGAAGTATTGTGGGTGCACCGGACCACACCCAAATCTAGCATAGGGGAAACATCGTATTCGTTGGTCTACGGAACCGATGCACTTATACCCGTTAAAATCAGGGAACCAAGCTTGAGATATTGACATAGCAGCGGGGACGAGAACGATGAAAACAAACTTCAAGACCTAGACGAAGCCAAAAAATGAAGGGACATGGCCCACATAAGGATGACAGCCAAAAATAGCAGGCTGAAAGGTATTACAACAAGAAAGCCAAAGTAAGACCACTCAAAGTAGGCGACTATGTCATCAAAGCCAAAAAATTGGCATAAAAAACCCCGAGCGAAGGAAAGACGGGTACCAACTGGGATGGGCCATACAAAATCACAACAACAACAAGCAAATGAGCCTTGTAGTTAGAAACAATGGAAGGAAAAACACTCCAAAAAATATGGAACATCGCCCACCTCAAATACTTCCACTTTTGAAAGGCATCCCTAGAGTCGTGCTCTTTTTCTCTTACCTGAGTTTTGTCCCAATTAGATTTTCTCGGGAAGGTTTTAATGAGGCGGTGGAAGGGACACTTGGTGGTATCTGCGAGAACGTTTATCACATCATCCAGTTGGTACAGTCTCCTAACCGATGTAATAGAGGGACTACACTAGTCAAATCTCCATTGTATAGGCAAACTCTATGTTTTACGGAACTCTCCATTGTACAGAATTTTCTCCATCATGCAAACTGGCTATGGCCATCGTCATTAAGGTTCGACCCAGTTCGACCACGACGAATAACACTTCGACGAGAGTCGAAGTTACATCCTATTGGCTATAACCATTGCCAATAAGGTCCGACCCAGTTCGACCACGATGGATAACATTTTGACGACAGTCGAAGTTACATCTTACTGGCTACGACCATCGCCATTAAGGTTCGACCCAGTTTGACCACGATGGATAACACTTCGACAACAGTCGAAGTTACATCCTGCTGGCTACGGCCATCGCTATTAAGGTTCAACCCAGTTCAACCACGACGGATAACACTTCGACGACAGTTGAAGTTACATCCTACTGGCTACGGCCATCACCATTAAGGTTCGACCCAGTTCGACCACGAGGGATAACACTTCGACGACAGTCGAAGTAACATCCTACTGGATACGGTCATCGCCATTAAGGTTCAACCCAGTTCGACTATGACGGATAACACTTTGACGATAGTCGAAGTTACATCCTACTAGCTACGGCCATCACCATTAAGGTCTGACCTAGTTCGACCACGAAGGATAACACTTCGACGACAGTCGAAGTTACATTCTACTGGCTACGGCCATCGCCATTAAGGTTCGACCCAGTTCGACCATGACGGATAACACTTCGACGACAGTCGAAGTTACATCCTACTGGCTATGGCCATCGCCATTAAGGTTCGACCCAGTTCAAAAATGATGAATAACACTTCAACGACAGTCGAAGTTACATCCTACTAGCTACGGCCATCGCCATTAAGGTTTGACCCAGTTCGACCACGACGGATAACACTTTGGCGACAGTCAAAGTTACATCCTGCTGGCTACGACCATCGCCATTAAGGTTCGACCCAGTTCGACCATGACGGATAACATTACGATGACAGTCGAAGTTATATCCTACTAGCTACAACCGTCGCCATTATGGTTTGACCCAGTTCGACTATGACGCATAACACTTCGACGACAGTCAAAGTTACATCCTGCTGGCTACGACCATCACCATTAAGGTTCAACCCAATTCGACCACGACGGATAACACTTCGACGATAGTCGAAGCAACATCCTACTGGCTATGGCCATTGCCATTAAGGTTCAACCCAGTTCGACCATGACGGTAACACTTCGACGATAGTTGAAGTAACATCCTGCTGGCTAAAACCATCAAGATCATTTCGAACCCACTCGAGCCACGAAGAGATCTCAAACAAAAAAGGAAAAGAAAAAATAAAGAAAGCGATAAAAAAAAAACGACCAAAATAAAGTTTATATATCACATCAAAAATATATTTACAATTGACCCCGTGAAAGGGCCCCATTACACTTCAAAAAGAAAAAGAAGAAAACAGAAAAACATTTACAAGGTCAAGGTTCTCACCACCCTGCACATCGTCTCCCGAGAAATAAACCTCATTATACCTGGGGTCGGAGTCCAGGTGGTTGATGTCCTCCAAAGTATAAACTTCCTGGTTAGGGGAGTTAGACCCATATCCGCAAGCTTCACGGGAAACATGAGCCTCGCTCCACCGCACTTGGACCTCCTTCTCTGTCGTTCAACTCGCAGCATGAAACAATATACGGCGAGTTTGGCTTCCACAAATATCCACATCTCATGCGCGTTACAGCGCGTATCCTAATTACACCGGGGGCGGGATGATGAGGGATGTGAAGGTCGAACCCCTTCTCAGACCTTGAGGAGGCACCCTGTCTTAGAGCACTAACCTCCGTCGTCCTGGCTTTGATTTCGGCAGTCAAGTCCGCCACCTTACGCTGAAGATTAGCATTCTACGTTGCCACCCCCGGGCCAGTTCGAGCTCATCATCCTTCACCTTGAGAAGTTCTTCCAAATTGCTACTACGAGCTACGACCTTCACCAGCTCGTCCTCCGCCTTCTCCATCTCGGCCTTCCTACGTTTTAGCTGGGCCTCTCTGAAATGATAATCCGTCTTATGTATTACTGCTCTATTTCCCCATTTCATGCTTCTTCATGTTTCGTTATCAGTATTTGGTATGTTATAATTGATTTGGGTTGGTTGAAAAATAAAAGTCAACCAGAAGTTGACTTGTGAGTTAGAGGGCTCGGATATGGTTTCTGATGATTCGGTTAGATTCAGGAGGTGATTTGTGACTTAGGATTACGATCGGAAATGAATTTGGAGGTTCGGTGCATAATTAGGCTTGAATTGGCGAAACTTGAATTTTGGCGAATTCCCGTTGACAGGTGAGGTTTTTATCTGAGGGTCAGAATGGAATTCCGAGAGCTTCTGCAGATTCGTTAGGTGATTTTGGATATGTCTGCAAATTTTCAGGTCATTCGGACGTTGTTTGGTCGGGTTTTTGATCGAATGTGAGTTTCAGAAGTTTTAGTTAAAATTTAGGCTCGAATCCGTTGTAATTTGATGATTCTTGTATTATTGGGTGTATTTTTATGATTGGAGCGTATTCGTATGATTCTTTGGAGTACGTTGGTGTTTTGGTTGAGGTCCCGAGGGCCTCGGGGTGATTCCGGATGATTAATCGGAAGTTAGAAGCATTTTTGTTGTAGGAGATCTTATTACTTCTACTATTTCCGCATCTGCGCAAAAAGAGTCGCTTAAATGGTTCCGCAGATGCGGTGAGGGAGATCGTAAAAGCAGTCCTTGAGACTTGGGTAGTGTCTGCAAAACCGAATCTTTTTCCGCAAAAACGGGGATCGCAAATGCGTGAATTGTACCACAGAAGTGGTCTGGGCAGCTCTGAGTATAATCGCATATGCGGTTGGAAACCGCAAAAGCGGTGGCCGCGTAAGCGGAAGGATGGGCCGCAGAAGTGGTCCCAGGTGCTTTAAGTTAGACCGCATAAGCGGTCAAATTTCCACCTAAGAGGGACCGCAGGAGCGGTCAGGAGACCGCAGAAGCGGAAATCGAACCAGTGTTAAGTGAACAATGTTCACAATTTTTGGAAAAAGAGAAGAAACATTGTGGACTTCGGGAAGAGGCGGTTTTGGACGATTTGGAGAGGATTCAAAGGGGATTCAATCATATATGAATTTGTAGCTTCAAATAATGATGTTATGATGTAAAAACAAGGATTTAACACTTAAAATTCAAGGAATCAAAGGGTTAAAATAGAGGTTAGGGCTTGAAGCCTAAGAGAGTTTAATTCACGATTTAAGGGGTCAAATGGACTCCGATTTTGATGAACTTTATATGTACGGACTCGTGGCAAGACGAGGAATCCAGTATTGTGAGTTTTGTAATTTTTTGATAAGCGGTCCTGGGGCTCGGGTTTTGCAAGTTTCGAAATTTTGTTATATTTCGATTGTTTTCGATTGGGTGTTGTCTCATTAGCATATTATGATATATTTGTCCTGATTTTGATAGATTTGATGCGCGTGGAGGCCGTTTTGAGGAGAAAAGGTGTCATGGGCATTTTTGCCGGTTCAAGGTGGGTAATAATTGTAAATGATGTCCTGAGGGTTTGAAACCCCGGATTTGCACATCATAGTGCTATATTGAGGTGACTTGCACGCTAGGTATGAGTGTGAGGTAGAGCACCATTGGGGATTGTGACTTTGTCTATCCCGGTTGTTGATTTTACTGCGTAATTAACTGAAACATGTTAGATGCTTTCATGATTTGGGTTGATTGCCATATTTGGGCTTCGTGCCGATTATTAGAATCCTCCAAAGATTAATATCGCTATTTTTGCTTTACTTTCACATTATTTGATATCGGTCCAAGGTTTTAAATATCGTTTTGCAAACTCATCCATAATTCTATGCGTTGAAAACTTAACGAACATTTTAAATGTATTTCGGGCTGGAAACTTCTATTTTGTAAATGCTCAAGGGGCTTACTGTATTATTTTCTGGACTGATTATAAAGTGACTTGAAACAGTGGTAACAATGACACAGTATGTTATACTTGAAACAATGGTAACAATAACACTGTAATATATACTTGGAATATTGGTAATAATGGCACTGTGTGATATAAATTGGTTAGGTAACAATGGCTGACCGGTCAGGTAACAATGATTGACCAAGATATTGCGCTTGGGCTATAGGAGCCCCTTCGAGTCTGTACACACCCCCAATGAGCACCGTCGATGTTAAATGGATCGGACTGCACGCCGTAGTGGGTACCAGAGCATACTGTCATATGCATTGCATCGCATTCATGCATTGGTCTCTATTTGTACTACGTGGCATGACATTTAGCACTCATATATATTATTGGAATACATGTATTACTTGCCTTGTTACCAGATACCCTAGTGTAAACTGCTAAAGGAGTAATATGCCCGAGGGGCTGATTTGTGTGCGGATTGCACTACTTGATATCGTATTCATGTGCTTAACGGTTAATAAGGAAAGAAAAACATATTTTCAAAAGAGGTTTTAAATTGAGCCAAATATTTTATAAAGGATTTTCATGGAATTACTGTTTCTGAAAAGGGTTTTAGAGTACATTATAGCATGATGTTGTGCTCTTACGTGATTTTTTCCTCTGAGCATTATTTACTCTTGTTACCACTGAGTTGGAAGTACTCATTTTACTCCCTGTACCTTGTGTGCAGTTGCATGTATTATTCGCTCGGTAGCGGGTTAATAACGGATCAATGGTAATTACTATTATAGCTAAGCAAGGTGACCGTCGTCGTTTGCGACACCGAGTTCCTTCTTCTTGATTCCATATTTTTTACTCTATGTATTATAGACTTGGAAATTGTAGTAAAGATTCTCCTAGATGCTCGTGACTTGTGACACCCCGATCGGGCCGAGTTAGGCTATAATGTTGTTAAGTAAAATGTTCTTTAAGTTGAAATTTTCATCTATTTATGTTTAAAGAGTGTTAAGGAAACGATTGGGGTTAGTTTGCTGGCCTTGTCTTCACGAGAGGCGCCATCACGACTAGGTATGGATATTAGGTCGTGACAAGTTGGTATCAGAGCCTAGGTTACCAGATCTTACGAGTTACGAGCAGGTTTAGTAGAGTCTGGCGGATCGGTACAGAGACGTCTATATTTATCCTCGAGAGGCTGCATAACCTTTAGGAAAACTTCCCATTCTTGAAATTCTTATCGTAGTACTTGATCCAGTTGAGATAACTCTTGAAATTCCTTCCACACATCTGTGTGCGCACGTGAGCGCTCAGTATTATATGTACCTTGATGTCTTGTGATTTCCCGATCAGGGGGGCAAGAGGTAATCTTTGTGAGTTCATGTTGGGCCAGCCTGCAGGACTTGAGGCCGGATCTTTGCCTATGGCTTGAGCACCGAGGTGCTGATTGTGTGAGCAAGTGTTTTGAACTTGTATGTTCAGTATTGTCCTTAATAGCGGGGATGGCGATTGGATATCCATGCGATGAGTATGTTAGTACTGCAAGGTATATGTATGTGATTTTGGTAGTGATGAAGAAGTCTACTAGATGATAGATGACCTGTTAAGTGTTAGTTCCCTATTGCGATCTGTTGTGTAGCCCCAAGTTATGGGCGCATGAAGAATATTTTTGTATCCTCTATTTGGAAAGTGAAGTGCAATACATGTGGAAATATGAGTTCAGACTCCGGAAGACTAGATTATTGTGTTATGTATATATCGGTGGAAGGTGTGCTGAAATACCAAACTGGGGTGAAGCAGGTGGGTTATCTCCTGCGGAGTGTTCGTGAGTGGTATGATCCTTATGTCTACGATAGAAGATCTCATGTGTAATTGAAGGGTATGTGTTGAAATCTAAGAATTTGGGTCGCTTAAGATAATGGACTTAACTGTGGTAGAGATGAATGCGAGATGTGTGGAGGATTACGGTACTAGTTGATATGTGTTTTCACAAACTTGCGAACGATTTGAGTTTAATCTCACTATAATATTAGGGTATCATTTGAGTAAAAGTATTATGGATTATTGAACGTGTCATGGTACACGGCTTCGAGCCAGGTTGGGGAGGCTGCTGTTGATTAGCTGATTGCACAGTTATGTGCTATGTTAGTTCCATTTCGAGGTATGTTGGCGGATCAGGAATTGAGCCGCGGATGGCTCGTGTGAAGGAAAACTTTTGCAAAGGTTAAATGGTGCTTTCGTAAATGTGAAAAAATACTAGGATGTTTTGAGTTGTTGTTGATAAAGAATGTTTAGTGTATAGAGAAGAAAGATGGTTGTTTGTATCTGTACGAGATTATGTTCCACGGTGTCATAATACTAATAAGGCACGAGTGGTTCCGTTCATTAAGGCAGGTGAATTACAACTGAATAAGAGTGAATGACTCTCGAGAATGGTTTTATTGTGTTCAAGATTTTGCACGTAATAATCCGGTATTTTAAGGTTGTGTATGCTATAGATATTGTCTTTCATTAGAAAGGATCAAGACTTGTGGTATGTTATGTTAATTATGGGATTCTATGTATCAATATCTAGAAAGTGATGGTAACGAATTCATATTCACAGGAAGTTCTTCAAAGTAAAGCATCCTGGAATGTGGTATTTCTGGGAAATGTTTGAGAAGGTATTCAGTGGCCTATGGGTCTTAGACAATGTGGTCTTAGGTGCGAGTATTGTGTGGTAACCCGAGTTGAGGTCTAGTGGTGCTACAACAAGGAAGAATATCAAATTAATGATGAATTAGGACGGAAATTGGATAAATGGAACAACTTGATAATAAACTAAATCATTATGATAAGGATATGAGTAATTCGTATATGTGTTCGAGGTAATGAGTCTTACAGGTATTGTGCAGCAAAGCTCTTGAGTTCTGGCCATTTGCTTAACTTGGTTTGGGTAGAAGGATTCAATCCTGGCAGTTTAGCTTGTGCATTGAAATCGGGAGAGAAAGTTCTTGATGTGTTTTATCGTGGTTTGAAGATGAGTATATTTCCTATGGGTATGCGACACATGGAGTGTGTAATGATTTTTCTTCTATATGGGATCAATGAAAGTTCTTGACTAGTTGGGTGCGTCGATGTCTGCGGCGCAGAAGGGAGATAAAAGTCCTCATATTATCCTAGTGTGGTATGGTCTATGTGATATGTTATGGAGAATTGAGATTTGCATGTTCAAGGTTTAGATTCGGTTCATAATGGGAAGTTATTAACTTCTTGAGCAGCACGGGCAGCTGCAGGTGAGTAAAGAATCGATCTTCAGATGATTAAGGTGATGTATCAGTAGTATTGCGACATTTTCTTGTTGGATCTACTACGGATAACTGAGTTGTTAATGGCTTAGGGAAATTTAAGAATATCTCTCGTACGATGAAGGGATACATGATGTGTAATGCGTATTCGTACGACAGAGTGTGGAATCAGGTATTGTGATTCATGTATTATATGGAGTTGGAGACTAGGAGTTCTCGTGATCCGACTATGAGTGGTGGTAGATCATGTGTATCAACACCATTTAGCGGTTATTGGAAATTGGAGGTCCGAGTGGATCTCTATTTGCTTGGTATGTTAGATGGTTATGATATTAGATTGCAGACTGGTTGTCTCAGTGTTGGATTGTCTAGACTATTGTGTTATGGGCTATGTTAGAAAATGCCACAGGTTGCGTGGCAAGGTGCACCAGATTATGTTCTTGTAGAGTGGTTGGTATTCCAAGGATCAACGTACGGTTATGAGGGATTGCTTTTCTTAAGTGGGCCTTTATGGCGGATATTAGTGCAGAGGTTTCTACCATTGATTCAGTTCAGGTATTGAGGGACTTCTCCGAAGCGTTTCTTATGCCTGGACATGTCGCCGGGTAAGATTGTGGATTTTGGTATTTATTTGGTGCCGGACACCGTATCGTACAGATCTGGCATGATTTATAGTAGTGGAAGGATAAACTTCAGGCTTTTTAGTATTGAGTTCATGGGCAAGCCAGTGTGGCTATGTATTTAGCTTGAGTCAACTTGGTTAGTCTTGAGTTGTATTGTTGAGGGACAGGTTGATTCGATCGTTATTGAACTTGTTAGTGATCTGGGAAGATCTATGAGTTGCTTTTTCTGTGTTGTGAGGCGTTATGATTTATTGGTTATGGGCACACGTGGTGCAGTTCTATTGAGAATTCATAGTAGAAGTCGAGCAGGAAGAGTAATTGAATGTTGCCCGGTAAATGGAGTGTGGGTTATGACCTATTAGGTTACGTGTAGTATGTTAATTATTTCACCATGGGTGTAATGAATTGCTTTGGATTTAGGCATCAAAAGTGTGTGTGGTTGTTGATTTTGAGCATAGAGACTTGAGGTGCTTCTTGTGTAACAGTGTTCGGATAGGATTGCACATTGTAGCGAGGCTACGTGGAGTTATGACCTTTCGATATAGATTCAGGTGTTCTATTTCTATGATGTGAGACGGGGTCTCAGCCCTGTGTTGTAATGGCATTGATGAGTTTGAGGTACAACTCTTTTGTTTGAGTCGTTTGTCCTGATTTGAGTATGTTCAGACCGTTTCACACTGGTGCGTGTATTGTGCAAGTTGTGGTTTAGGCCTGTATTGAGGTATCATATCACCAGAGTGGTGTGTTGGAGTCGAAGTGATCATTGGAGTCATTAATGGGTACAGTCGGATGTGATTCCAGCTGGTTAGAGGGTTTATATCGAGGTTTACCCCGGAAATCTGTTGTGGTATTAGTAAAAAAGGAAGTGGCTTCATGTATGGGTAATCTAAGGAATGGTTGCAATTTATCGCATGTATTAATTAGCGTTGGCTATATATGAAAGTGTTGGAATGATGATTTAGCTAATAAGAGGTTCTTATCGGTAATTGGGTATTGTGGGCAACTGCTGTGAATAGAGACTATCGTTTTGAAGGTTGGATTATGTGGTATATCATGTGATTTGCCATGACATTGTAGGTTTGAATTATTACAGTAGGTTCAGGTTTATTCTGAGTTTGATTGTGAATTTCTAATCTTGTATATGATTTTGGAAAGTGCAATGTGGTTCTATGGTGAGATTGCAGCTATATCGTGGTATCGGACCTAAGCGAGATAGGGTTACAAGGGATCACCCCCGGTATATCATTTGTAAGATCATTCAGCTATTGGTTGGCTTCTAGAACATCTCTGGATTTGCCCGAGGACAAGTGTTTGTTTAAAATGGGGAGGATGCGACGACCCGATCCATTGTCTCATGTATTACTGCTCGGTTCCCCCATTTCATGCTTCTTCATTTTTCGTTATCAGTGTTTGGTGTGTTAGAATTGATTTGGGTTGGTTCTGGTGGTAAATGAGACAAATAGTCTCTTTAAGGAAGGCTTGTTTTGGAAAAAAAAAAGTCAACCGAAAGTTGACTTGTGAGTTAGAGGGCTCAGATATGGTTTTCGATGATTCGGTTAGCTTGGGGAGGTGATTTGTGACTTAGGAGTATGATCGGAAATGAATTTGGAGGTCCGGTGTAGAATTAGGCCTAAATTGGCGAAATTTGAATTTTGGAGAATTCTGGTTGATAGGTGAGATTTTGATCCGAAGATTGGAATGGAATTTCTGAGAGTTTTTGTAGCTTTGTTCGATGATTTTGGATATGTCTGCAAATTTTTAGGTCATTCGGACGTCGTTTGGTCGGGTTTTTGATCGAATGTGAGTTTCAGAAGTTTTAGTTAAAATTTAGGCATGAATCTGTTGTAATTTAACGATTCTTGTATTATTGGGTGTGTTTTATGATTGGAGCGTATTCATATGATGTTTAGGAGTAGGTTGGTGTTTTGGTTGAGGACCCGGGGGCCTTGGGGTGATTCCGAATGATTAATCGGAAGTTGGAAGCACTTTTGTTGCAGCAGATCTTATGCCTTCTGCTATTTTTGCATCTGTGAAAAAGGAGCCGCTTAAGCGGTTCCGCAGATGCGGTGAGGGAGATCGCAAAAGCGGTCCTTGAGGCCTGGATAGTAACCGCAAAAGTGGAGGTTTTTCTGCAAAAGCAGGGACCGCAAACGCATGAATAGTACCGCAGAAGCGGTGGCCGCGTAAGCGCAAGGATGGGCTGCAGAAGCGGTCCCAGGTGCTTAAAATTGGACCGCATAAGTGGTCAAATTGCCGCCTAAGCGGGACCGCAGGAGCGGTCAGGAGACCGCAGAAGCGAAAATCGAACCAGTGTTAAGTGAACCGTGTTCACGATTTTTGGAAAAAGAGAAGAAACATTATGGACTTCGGGACGAGACGATTTTGGGAGATTTGGAGAGGATTCGAAGGGGATTCCATCAATTATGAATTTGTAGCCTCAGATAATGTTGTTGTGGTATAAAAACAAGGATTTAACACTAAAAATTCAATGAATCAAATGGTAAAAATGGAGGTTAGAGCTTGAAGCCTAAATGGAGTTTAAATTGATGATTTGAGGGGGTCAAATGGACTCCGATTTTGATAAACTTTATATATATGGACTCGTGACGAGACGAGGAATCCGGTAATGTGAGTTGTAATTTTTCGAGAAGCGGGCCCGGGACTCGGGTTTTGCTAGTTTTAGATTTTTGTTATATTTTGATTGTTTTCGATTGGATGTTGTCCCATTAGTATATAATGATATATTTGTACTGATTTTGGATAGATTTGACACGCATGGAGGGCAGTTTGAGGAGCAAAGGCATCGCGAGCTATAGTTTTCGCCGGTTCGAGGTGGGTAATACTTGTAAATGATGTCCTGAGGGTTTGAAATCCCGGATTTGCACATCATCGTGATGTATTGAGCTGACTTGCATGCTAAGTATGAGCGTGGGGTAGAGCACCGTTGGGGATTCTGACTTGGCCCTTCCGGTTGTTGATTTTACTACGTAATTAACTAAAACCTATTAGATGCTTTCATGATTTGGGCTTATTGTCATATTTGGGCTTCGTGCCGATTATTTGAGTCCTCCAGAGATTGATATCGCTGTTTTTGCTTAACTTGTACATTATTTGATATCGGTCCAAGGTTTTAAATACTGTTTTGCAAACTCTGCCATAATTCTAAGCATTGAAAACTTAATGGAAATTTTAAATGTATTTCGGGCTGAAAACTTTTATTTTGTAAATGCCCAAAAGGGGCTTACTATATTATTTTCTGGACTGATTATAAAGTGACTTGAAACACTGGTAACAATGACACTGTATGTTATATTTGAAACAATGGTAGCGATGACACTGTATGATATACTTGAAACAGTGGTAATGATGACACTGTAATATATACTTGGAACAATGGTAACAATGGCACTTAATAATGGCTGACCGGTCAGGTAACAATGACTGGCTAAGATATTGCGCTTGGGCTGTAGGATCCCTTTCAGAGTCTGTACACACCCCCAATGAGCACCGTCGATGTTAAATGGATCGGACTGCACGCCGTAGTGGGTACCAGAGCATACTGTCATATGCATTGCATCGCATTCATGCATTGGTCTCTATTTGTACTACGTGGCATGACATTTAGCACTCATATATATTATTGGAATACATGAATTACTTGCCTTGTTGGCCAGATACTGTTTTTGAAAAGGGTTGTACTGTTCTTTATAGCATGATGTAGTGTTGATACATGATTTCTTTCTTCTCAACATTATTTACTCTTATTACCACTAAGTTGGAAGTACTCACTTTACTCCCTGCACCTCATGTGCAGTTGCAGGTATTGTTCGCCAGGTAGCGGGTTAATAACGGATCGAAGGTAATTACTATTATAGCTAAGCAAGGTGACCGCCGACGTTCGCGGCACCGAGTTCTCGATTCTTGATTCCAGATTTTTTACTATATGTATTATAGACTTTGAAATTGCAATAAAGATTCTCCTAGATGCTCGTGATTTGTGACACCCCGGTCGGGCTGAGTTAGGCTATAATGTTGTTAAGTAAATGTTCTTTAAGTTTAAATTTCCATCTCATTTTGTTTTATGAGTGTTAAGGATTGGTTGGCCTTGTCTTCACGAGAGGCGCAATCATGACTAGGTATGGATATTGGGCCGTGACACTCTCTTCGCTCAAGACCTTCACGGAATACCCGGAATTTAAGGTCTTGTTGGAAAAGGTCCGCCGTCGCCCGATGTTTGGAGCGGTATCATCGGTATTTGTTAACCATCTTATCAAAGATGGTCACCTTTTTCTGCTCACAACACCTCCGCTCCACCTCCAAAATGAGGGTCTGAAGAGGACGACGAAAATCAGCACACTCTAAGTCAACCCTACGACAAGCAAAAAAATAATGATTAAAGGGTTACCTGTAAAGTCATGCCAGCGACCCTTCGAGACAAGTCCGCATCACTAACGACCTTTCAGGGGCAGCGCATAGTATAGTAAGCTCCGATACGGCTTGCTTTCTATTTAACGTCAAATTATAAGCCCCCGAGATCACAATTCAACGGTCAGACCTACCCGCCATCATCTCCACCTGCGTAAGACCTTTCACAAGCTCGTCCACATCCTCTTGGGCTATCTCGGAGTCTGACCCATCAACATCCCTACCAACTTCATCGACGTTGGCCGTCGAACCACCCTCAGCAACACGTGTTTACTGGCACCAGCAATGGTATTCTCATGTTGGACCGACCTTCCAGAACGGATAGCGTCATCCATAAATACGGGCCTAGGCGTTTGTCGAAGCTTGTTACTCCTTTCGTCTCCTGCGGCCACCGCCTTGTCGTCATAAGCCTCCACATTTTTCTCTCCTCTGATTCTTCGCCCTTAGGAGAATCATCTCTAGGCTGCGGAGTCGGTGCCAACCATGCTGACTCTCTCACGATCGTGGCCACTGATGCGACTTCCTACAAATGGATCATAGTAACGTCCCCTTGGACGGATGCACAATCTTGAGTATCTGAAGCAGCACCAGATCTGGTAGAAGTCGGTAATGTCACTCTTTTCCTAGGAGTAGCCCGTGCTGTCACCATAAAGATAGACCAGTCAGTGAAATTTGCAAAACCTGTCAAACGAAGCCTAAAGTTTACCTGAAGGGGTTCAGGGTCCATAATGCTCGAGAAAAGCGGACCATGTGCGGGGTCCTTCCGCATATGGAAACAAGTCAATAACCCATCTCCTGATGCTAGTAATAAGCCGAGGTGTATGAGTTATGGCTATAACCAAAAAAAAGAGGGGGTTAGAAGCAGGACAAGTCATAAGTAGTGAGGATTTTAGAGAATAGAGACACTTACGTTTCGAATTCCACTTTTCTGGGAACCCAGCAGGGTTAGAGACCAAGTGTTCGATCCTAACATAGAAATATCTACGCCAAAATCTGCGGCTTGATCGGTCATCGGTCTTGACCACTAGCCTCTTTGTACCATAGATTCTCAAATGCAGCATGGTGCCTCTCAAATAGCCAGCACCGAATAACTGCAAAAGATGGTGGACAGAGACCTCGCACCTAACCAGCTCCGCATATTTGGATAGTATTCGACAGATTATTAGGATGTATGCCGTAAGCTGAGATGGGCATACATTGTAAAAGCAGCAGAGCTCCTCCGCCAAAAGGAAAATGGGGAGACTGTAGTCAATCACGAATGGGTATTCATAGAAGATGCAATATCTCGGTCTATGCACGTCTCCATGATCCACCCCTGGTGGAACTATCTCCACGTGGGCAAGTATGATGTAAGTCTCCGGAAGATCATCCAAATGGTCTTGTGACAATTTAGAGCATTCCGGGGGCGGCGCAATTGAATCATTGTTGAAATCGCTCCGAGATAGGAGGTCCTTTGGTAGCAAAGTATTCACTGTGAGGGGACTAATATCTCCCTCTTCCTTTCTCTCACCACCGCTAGAACGTCACACTTAATGGGTTGATATCGATGACCCTCGGATTATCCCACCGAGATTTGACCATGATACCCCGTTCAAAAGGGAAATGTGCGTAGCACAATGGGGGAGAGGAAATTTTCCAATCACGAATAAGAGCCGGAGAATGAAAATGCTACTCGAATAAGTTAAAAATCTCTCGCAAATAATCAAAACAGGTCTCAGGTTAAACCATCCCCCTATTTATAGAGTTGGGAGGCGCTAGAATCGAAGAGGTATATTTCGAACCAGCGCGGGAAACTAAATGTCAGAGTGTCTTTCGTGCTGCCTCGGGAATATGCGTAATAATGATGCATGCGTGAGCTGACATCAATAAAGTAAAGGAACCGCGCGTCAGCATCCCAACAGTCACGAATGTTGTCCCTTATTTGCTACATTATCGCTTTTTGATGAAGGTCAAACTCCCTTTGAATGAGGTTATTGATTCCATCCATCGTGGAAGCACCTCGCTGCGACCCCGATGAAATGAGGGACTAACTGAATGAGTTATAATTTGACCGACCACATTTCCGCGTTGGCACGGATAACCATCAAGTGTGCATCGACCAAGGAGAGATATGACTTAATGACGTTAAGGGAAACGACACTGTAGGTTCCGTCGTCCCTCTAAGGATATGTACTTAATTTCTGCTTTTATTTTAATATGTACGCAGACCTTACCCCTACCCGGAGGGGGGGGGGGAGGGGCAGAGAGGCTATTTCCAGGAGACCCTCGACTCAAGATATCAACAAGAGACGAAAAATAATACTAAAAATGCAGAACATGTTAGATGAAAACTAATACTAAAAAGCTGGAATAGAAAAACCTGATTCATTAACTTGATGTAAAATAAATATTTGTTGCTTTCACAATATACTTTTCATAGGCTTTAGCTTGATAGACGAAAAATGCAGAACAATAGGATCTCTTGGAGACACAAAGTAAAAATATAATAGTAGTAAAGTTTGATAAGAAGTGAGAAACATTATTAAAAAATTTAATATTGTGGAAACCTAAAAAGAAAGTGGAAAAATTTACATAATATTTAATGAGAAAAAAATATAATCACTTGATTCCTTTCATAAATTTTGTATATACATGTTAGGGGCCAATTTTAAGGAGTATAAATATTTTTCCTTTGCAGTTTTTACCAAGATAAGTAATAAGAATAAAATTACATAATTCAAAAATAATATATTGGGTAAAAAGTGGGGCCCCTAAAGTTGGGGGCCTAAAGCTTGGGCTTCAGTGGCCTTTCCCAAAAGCCGGTCACGGATTACTAATACATATATTGCAAAGGAATTTTTATATTCTATACCACATAGGAAACCTTTTTACCCTACATGTTTAAGGTTTGAGTAAATTATACTAAGTATACCAAATTATCAATCATATACCATGCTTAATAATGGATCTAATTAATGGTCTATTTTTACTCCTTAATTAATGGTATCCATATCTAATTAATCGGCAGTTTTTACTCCTTAATTAAAGGTATACATATATCTCACATTTCTCTCTCCTTGCCCCCTTCCCCCTCCCCACTTTTGGAGATGGACAGTAGCATGAATAATCTTCAGATTAGTTCTCATTTACTTCCCAAAAACCTTAACTTAGCGACCGTATCTTCAGATTAGTTCTTATTTACCAATTCTCTATTTGCTCGTACAAAACATCAATGTATCTTTATTTTCATTGACCTCTTTTTTTTTTTTTGGGCGGTGACTGAAGGTTACCGGTTAACACAGTCGATTGAAACTCAAAGAAGAAGAAGAAGAAGAAAAAGAAGAAGAAGAAGAAGAAGACATATTTTCATAAATTATAGATAAATTGTAAAAAAATTATAGATAAATTGTAGACTTTTTTTTGCAGAAGATTTTGTAGAAGCTTTAGTCGTTTTGGATTTCTGAAAACAGAAAACATTGCATCCACAATCGGAATACAAATAATCTACAATTTATCTACAAGATATCTACAAAATGGATACATTGAATTTTAATATTCCAATTCTCATTTTAATTGTAGCATAATTGACATTTTTGACATAATTGTTGAAGTTTTAGTCTTCCCAATCTACAATTTATCTACAATTCCACAATTCTACAATTTAACTATAATTTCTGGAAAAATGTCTTCTTCCGAATTATTTACAACATCCAATCCAAACAAATAATGATTTTTGAAAATACAAATTTGAATTCAAAGCTTTTAAGCTTTTTGATGGCTATCGATGGTGGAAAATATATGGAAGAACAGATGAAGATGAAGAACAAAAATCTCCTTTCCGTTTCAATATTCTTCTCCTAAATCTCTTCAGAATATTCACGCCAAATCTGTTCAGAATATTCTTCTCTTAAAATTTAGCTCGCATAAATAGGAAGATACAACTACTATTAAATAGCTTTTAATGATTGGTACAAAAATGGTAGAAATAATGTGGACTGGGCGGGTAATTTAGGAATTATGCACATTTCTTGTAATAAGGTTTTATGTATGGTAAAGATAAGAAAAAATTCCTATTGCAAATTCTTCGAATAGAAATATAGAAAACTTTAATTTATTTTTGAATTTTATTTTATTTATTATACTATTGACCTAATATAAATGTAGATGAATTGATATGTCGATAAAGATTTATATAGTCAGACTCAATTTTATCAAAGATTGAGTGACATACTAGTTGTTGTATCTTAAAAAAAAAAAAAAAGGAGTTCCTCTAGCTTTTCAAACTGTTCTGTTTTTTTTTTTTTTTTTTTTTTTTTTTTTTTACAGTGGGAAAGTGTGCCAAATGGGAATTGTAGACCATAAGAAGATCAGTTAGACAATTGAATGACACGAAAATATACAGAAAATATTGTGGCATTTATTTTAATTGAGATTTGAGAAAATGAGCGGCCAATGTCGAACAAAGGCACATTGGTTCTATTGTTGTTCCAAATCTACAACTTTTCAAATTCGGTCCCAGCAAGTTGGTGATTTCTTTACCCACCTTTGTCCTGTCTACCTGACCAAGATCTTTATTATTGACAAAATTCGAAAATGTATTACTTTTGGATTATGGTATTGTAATTCTGCAAGAATTTTTAATTGAACGTAAAACTGTAAAAGTGATTAAAGGAGGATTATTAGTGAATAATTTGTCATTTGAGACGCCCATCCATGTTTGCCTTAGCTGCTTCGTAAAAATCGAATTTAAATTATTGTATACAGTTAAAATCGGGCTTGTCCGATTTTACCTTTAAATCGAAACTAGGGAATAACATTGAAGATCAGCCCCGTAATGGATCAGGCCAAAGCACGAAGACAAGGCATTGAGTTCAAGAATCGAAGTGCTTGTCGAGATCGAGGCCAGCAACAATTGAGATCGAGTATGACCGATTTTGAGTGAAGTGCTATAATGAAAAGGCGAGATATTTGTAACCGGTCGAACATCACGGCGGAAATCTTGGAACAGATCAAATCAAGGGCGGTTATTCATACCAATCATGAGATTTACTTCCGTAAATAGAATTGTACCATAATTCGGATTCCTCTAAATATATAAAGGGGAGTTCCATCATTTGTAAATACCTTACATTCATACAGAACAAATCAGTATAATATTTCTCTTTTTCTCTGGTTTATCAACTTGCTATTCTTTAATTGTTCTTACTTTACTAAGCTCGAGGGTTCATCAGCTTGAGGGCACTGTCCATGCATTAGTTTGTTTTACATTTTTGTTAATTCTGATCACTTATCTTTAAGTTAATCAATTCATATTAGGTGAAATCACGTATCCTTAAAACTACATTACAAGTTTAATTATTATTCAGTTTTTAGGGTAAACAGTTTGGCGCTCACCGTGGGGCTAAGGATAATAGTGATTGCCTAGATTAATCCTCATAACACACACTACTTTTAGACCTTTTCTTGTAAATGTCTTTGATTTCAAGAATCAACACATCAAACTCTCACGTAGTGACCACTCACACGGACACCAACCTTAGTCTTCATGGCGAGAACGAGCACATAGTCGTCCTGGGAAACGGAGTACCTCTAATCAATCCCGATGGACCATAGGCCGTAAATCCAATCTATATCAATTCTCGTGTTGCGGTTCATGGAAATTTAGGCGCCGACTAGCATCCGCAGAGACGCCTAGGCAGTCGATCAGAATGCACAAAGCGGTGAAGAAGGCGGGACTAGCCTTCGAAAGATATTTTAAATGTTACAAACTTAGCAGGCTGCAATACTGCAACTCCAGAATCGGGCACCGAGAAGAATCGAACTCGATACGTCACAGGAAGTTGTTCATAGGGTCGAACGTTTACAGGAGAAATGGAACGATAATGGATCGAGGACTGACTCCGCCGTCTTGAAGATGCTCGAGGAGCTCAACAAATGGATAGAATCAGGTGAAAATAAAATTGGGGCTAATGACAAAAAGGTAGAAACGTACAACTCATGAGTTGACCAAATTCCGGGGGCACCCCCGATTCTAAAGGGTTTTGATTCAAATAAATTTGTGCAGAAGCCTTTTTCTCAAAGTGCAGCTCTGAATCCCATTCCTAAGAAGTTCCGTATGTCGGACATCCCCAAGTAGAAGTGGAGCACCGATCATAATGAACACATCACTTCGTACACATGCAGAATAAAGGGAAATGTCACGAACTTGGTTCACCAATCGTGAACCTGTCATGACGGCACGCAGTCTTCGCGACTAGGTAAGCCTAATGCAATTGCGGAATTTACTTTCACGAACAACTAGAAATAACAACAGAATAACATAGAAAAATGTAATAGGTGCCACTCGGCACATACATTTTGCCACAATTTCTAGAATATATAACCACCAAGACCCGGAAACTCACGGGCAAACACAGGCTAAAGAGAGTAAAATGGTGGCTCTATCCACCAAGAGTATCTATACAACCGAAACAAAAAGGAAATAACTAATGTCACTAGGGAAGAACAGAGGAAGACTCTCCGGATCCGCGAACGCAGCAAATGCATACCTCGAGTCTCCTAAAATATCTCCTCGACCACCGGTAGTGTGCCTGATCAGATGAACCTAGATCTGCACAACAAAAAGTGTGCAGAAGAGTAGCATGAGTACACAACGGCAGTACTCAGTAAGTTCCAAGCCTAACCTCGATGGAGTAGTGATGAGGAAGGTCAGGGCCCTACCGAGAATAATAATAATAAAATATCAAACAGTGTAAAGCAGGAGTAAATCTGAAATAACAACAAAATAAGATAGAAACTATAAATCATCTACAGTTAACTAGCAAGGAAAATTAACACAACACGTATAGAATCAATGGCAGAGGATCTCTGGGAATCGAACCCGTAGTCCATTCAACTCAGTAACACAGGATCTCCGGGAATTGAATTCGCAGTCCATTTATATCACTGACCAGGATCTCCACGAATTGAACCCGCAGTCCATTTGTATCAGTATCAGAGGATCTTCAGGAATTGAACCCACAATTCTTTTATATTAGTATCACAGGATCTCCGGGAATTGAACCTGCAGTCCTTTTATATCAGTAGCACAGGATCTCCGGCAATTGAACCTGCAATCCTTTTATATCAACATCATAGGATCTCCGGAAATTGAACCCGCAGTTCTTTTATATCAACATCACAGGATCTCCGGGAATTGAACCGCAGTCCATTTATATTAGTAGCACCGGATCTCCGGGAATTGAACCCACAGTCCACAGAACACAGCACAATCAGACAAAAAGAATACGCAGAGAAAAATGAAATACACTTCTACGATTAACAATTTAATTCAATCTCAACATGTTCCACGAAGTTCAATTAAGACAAATAGGAATTTAGACAGTTAATCCTATCTGATCATGCTTCTCTAACTAACATATGATAAGTCTTGCAATTAAACCAGTCAAATAACAGAGATAACACCGATTGAACAATTCAAATAAAGTGGATTTTCAACAATTTACACAAGTACATGCCAGTCACCTTGCGTATAAGGCATTTAAATAACCACATAATATATCCTAAGGGGAGAGGTCCCCCCACACAAGATTAGACAAGCTACTTACCTCAATCCAATTACATAGTGTAAATAACATCGCAAGTAACTAATTACACTGTTAAAATTAAAGCTACGACGAAAAATGGGTAAAATGACCAAAATACCCCTCCATCCATCGGCTCGGAATCGAAATATTTTTATGTTTTCAGAACCCTCGTACTCACACGAGTCTAACCATATAAAAATCTCCCAAATCGGAGGTCAAATGCCCCCTCAAATCATCAAAATTCATTCTAAGAAATTTACCCCAAGTTCATCCAAAATCCAAAATTAATGGAAGAATTCGAGTTTAGATTAGTGAATAATAATCATAAGGGAGTAAGAAATCTCTACCGAACAATTGCCTCTGAAAAACCCTCAAAACATCCCCCAAAATCGAGCTCCCTTGCTTGAGTTTGAGCAAAAATGAAAGAACCCTCATTTTGAAATATTATATTCTGCCCAGGTCTGTTGTTCAATGCGATCACATTCAGTGATTGCGATCGCGTAGAGTAAAATTTGAAGGCCTGAAAAATGTGCTATGCGATCGCAGCCTAAGGCTTGTGATCGTAGAAGGTAAGAAACTTGTACACTACGATCACATGAAGTCCAATGCGATCGCACAGAAGAAAAAGGGACCCCTAGGCTCAGACTCAAAATACACTATGCGATCATATACAAGAAAATTTTGGACTCCTCACCAGACTCTATGCGATCGCAGGGCAACCTATGCGATCGCATAGAGTAATTGTCTGCAACAGAAACTAGCAATGCTCACAACTCCGAAATTGGTCCGTTGAGCATCCGAAACACACCCGAGGCCCCCGGGACCTCAACCAAACCCACAGACATGACCCTTAACATCATTCAAACTTGTTAAAATCCTTAAACCACCTAAAACAATGCCGAAAACAAGAATTAACCAAGGATTCAAGCTTATGAACTTTGAATTCTAACCAAACACATTTTCGATCAAAACCTATCCAAAACTGTCCGAATGACCTAAAATTTTGTACGCAAATCCAAAAGGAAAAGACAAAGCTAAAACAACTTCCGTAATCCCAAATCGACCCTCAGATCAATAGTATACTATCAGACCGAAAATTTCAAAAGTTTCAAACTTCGGCATTTCAAGCCTAAATGAGCTACAGACCTCCAAAATACATTCTGAACGCGCTCCTAACCCCGAAATCACCTAACGGAGCTAACAAAACCATCGGATTTCCGTTCCGAGGTTGTCTTAACACTGTTCCAAATACGGGCCATTTTTCAACTATAAAGCTCTCATTTAGGGACTAAGTGTCCCAAAACACTCCAAATTCTAGAATCGAACATCCCGTCAAACCACAATAGCAGAAATGAACTTAGGGAAAGTAGTTAATTGGCGATCAGAGCGTAAATTTCAAAAACAACCGGCCGGGTCATTACAGGAAATGACTTAGAAGATGATGAGATTGAATCGGTTTTGCTGAAAAAATTTGATGAAACTTTATCGAAGGGGGAAATGATAAGGTACCACAATTTACCGCCCAATTCTATCGATTCTTTTGCCATGCTCGCTGATCCATTCGTAAAGGCACACGCCGGAGCAATAAAGGTCACGACTGGGAAGTCGGACCTCTTCAAAGTGAGACAAAAGGACAATGAAATTCTAAGGGAATTCGTATCTCGATTTTTGATAGAATGCATGGACCTACCCCCGATTATTGATGGTTGGGTTGTCCAAGCCTTTACTCAGGCTTTGAACGAGCGAAGCTCAGTAGCATCATGTCAAATAAACTATATTTTGATTGAATATCTAGTGGTGACCTGGGTCGATATACATAATCGGTACCAGTCAATGATCAGAGTTGAGGACGATCAATTGGGAGCCCCATCCGGTTCCGTTTACCCAAATAGATCCAAAAGTAGGATTCAATGAGACATCGATAGAGAGCCCCAATCGAAGGAACAACGGACTAGGACGTAATCCTTTTCGAAATGATCGAGGTCAAAATACCTAAGGGCTCATGAGTAAGAGTGGCTTCGATTAACATGTTGAGCATAAAGAAGCGCCACAGTTATTGGAGTAGAACTTTAGCGTTAATGCTTTATGTATTGTGTCAGCCATTGGACGAATCAAGGATACTAGGTGGCCCATACCCCTACAGACTGATGCAACTAAAAGGAATCAGAATCAAATTTACAAGTACCATGGTCACAGAGTCGAAGGCTGTAGACAGTTAAAGGGGGAGGTAGCTCGTTTATTCAACAAGGATCACCTTTGAGAGTTCTTAAGTGACCAAGCTAAAAATCACTTCAAAGATAGGGGAACAAATAAGAAAAATGAATAGGAATAACTGCAACATGTGATTTATATGATCATCGGTAGGGTCGATGTTCCTCAAGGCCCGGTATTCAAATGCACCAAAATGACAATCACAAGGGAGAAACGTACTCGGGATTATTTACCGGAGGATACCTTATCGTTCAACGATGAGGATATAGAAGGAATCGAATAGCCTCACAATGACGCACAGGTAATATCTATCCTTATGAATAAAATTTAAGTTAGACGTGTGTTGGTTAATCCATGTAGCTCGGAAAATATTATTCGATTGAGGATCGTAGAGAAACTCGACCTTCATGATCGAATCGTGCCTGTAGCTCAAGTGCTCAATAGTTTTGACTTGTCAAGAGAAACCACCAAAGGGAAAATCATATTGCTAGTAAACGTGGCTGAAACTATTCAGGAAACAAAATTTCATGTAATCTAAGGTGATATAAGATACAATGTGCTGCTCCAGAGACATTGGATCCATAATTTGAGAGTGATACCTTTAACGCTTCATCAAGTATTGAAGTTCCCAACGCTAAAAGGAATCAAAAAAATGTACGGCGAACAACCAAAAACAAAAGAGATGTTTGCAATTGATGAGGTGATACCAGTATCGACTTTAACATCGATAACGGGAATAATATCAAAGGAGAAATAGGAAGTCAAATAGCAACCACAGTCGACGGCCTCAACCAGATCGAAATAGCAGGAAACCATCAAGGATGATGATTATATGATACCTCAGACCTTCGTAATCCCTAATGATTTTGGTGCCACGAAGTCAACTGTTGAAGAGTTGGAACAAATTATACTGATCGAGCACCTGCCCGATCGAAAGGTATACCTGGGCATGGGGTTAACTCCCGAGCTTAGGTAAAACTCATTAAATTCTTATTAAAAATATGGATTTTTTTCTTGGTCCCACCATGACATGATAGGGATCCCCGCCGGAGATTACCACTCATCGACAAATCCTGGACCCGAAGTTCAGATCGCTAAAGCAAAAGAGAAGGCCATAATCCAAGGTTAAGCATGCATTCATCAAGAATGAGGTAACCGAACTTCTCAAAATATGGTCCATTTGGGAAATAAAGTATCCTGAATGGCTAGAAAATATAGTCGTAGTCCCTAAGAAAGGGAATAAACTTAGAATGTGCGTAGACTATAAAGACATAAACAAAGCATACCCTAAAGATTCTTTTCGTTTGCCGAATATCGATCACATGATCGATGCCTTGACCGTCCAAGAAATCGTCAGGTTTTTCGATGCTTACTTCGGGTACAACCAAATATATATGAACCCGAAAGATCAGGAAAATACTTTATTTATCACTAAGTACAATGCTTACTGCTATAAGGTAATGCTGTTTGGGCTAAATAATGTTGGTGCTACCTACAACGCCTAGTAAAATGAATGTTCAATTTATAAATAGGTAAATCAATGGAGGTTTATATTGATGACATGCTAGTTAAGTGCCTGCGGCATAGGACCATTTGACATATTTACAGGAAACCTTTGACATATTGAGAAATACAACATGAAGCTCAACTACGAGAAATGTGCATTCGGGGTCGGTTCGGGCAAATTCCTCGGCTTTATGGTGTCAAATCGGGTAATTGAGATCAACCCCGAAAAAATCAAGGCAATCGAAGATATCGTAGTCTTGGACAATGTTAAGGTCATACAAAGATTAACAGGGTGGATAACCGCTTTAGGATGGTTCATCTCGAGGTCTTCGGATCGAAGCCACATGTTCTTCAGATCGAAGTCACAGGTTCCTCTCACTTCTCAAAAAGAAAGGCAACTTTACTTGGACCCTGGAGTGCCAACATGCACATGAAGAATTAAAGCAGTATCTTTCAAGCCCATCATTGCTTCATACTCCGAAAGAGGACGAGCAACTCTACTTATATTTGGCAGTCTCAGAGGTCGCGGTAAGTGGTCTCCTAGTTTGAGAAGAGAAAGGTGCGCAATTTTCTGCTTACTATGTTAGCTGAACTTTAGGTGAGGCTGAAACCTGGTACCCACACTTAGAAAAATTAGCACTTGACCTAATAAGCGCCTCCAGAAATTTAAAACTTTATTTTTAATGTCATCCTATATGTGTTGTAACTACCTACTCCCTTAGCAACATTCTGCACAAGTCCGAACTCTTAGTCGACTGGCCAGATGGGCCGTCGAAATCCGTGGGTATGATATCGAGTGTCAACCCCAAACGGCCATCAAGTCTTAAATCTTAGCAGAGTTCGTGGTTGATTTCACACCAGTGTTGATACCCAATTATTTCACCATATATTTTAAAATGTGCATGCATACTTTCAAAATATTGTACATGCATTTTAAACATGCACAAGTATTTTTACAATTTTTTCTACAATTTTTAAAAGGCCATAAATCCATCTATTTATGTATTTTTTAATCACATAAATGTTGAAAGCTAACCCTCATATTATTTTATGATGATTTAATCATCTAAATTCGTCATTTATGTTCATATGAGCGTTCAAATATTTTAATTATATTTTTATAATTATTTTTTGTATTTTTAAGACTTTAATTGCATATTTTGCAAAAATAGCCCCTATATATGCTTAACTACGTTATCTATTCAAAAAATAACTTTTTATATTTTTATAACATTAAGAAATTATTTTAAATCACATCCATGCATAAAAATTATTTTTATCATATTAGCTATTTTTAAATTATTTTATTTAGTAAAATGGGTATTTAACAAATAACCCCTAATTTATATCCAAAATCGGATTCCCCCCAATCCAATTTAATTAAACCTGGCCCAAATCTACCCAGCCCAAACCCTAAAGACGTCTACCCGTTCCCAAACCCCTCTAATCATTGTCTTTGACTTTTCATTATTTCCTTTGTTTATTCCAAATAACCCCCAACCCTAATCATTCTTCTCATTCTGCCATCACTTGTTTCCCTCACCCCTCTAATTCTTTCTCAACTCACCCTAACCCTAATTGCCATCACCAGCAAGAACCTCCCTTCTATGGTATTTCCGTGCATTGTTTAGACCACCATCAGTCTCCTTTACCCTCTAGCTGTTTGATTTCAAGAGTCTCTGAGAATATCTCATGAAAATCCAAACTGTTCTGGCTTGAAAGTTGTTTACCGGCCTATCTGAGACCACTTTTATTTGTGAGTATCAATTTCCTCTTTCTAGTATGAATCCGTGATTTTTTGACCGATTCTCTTCATCTGTATTATTTTCTGAAAACCCTAGTTTCACTATTGTTCGAATCTTCTCAGATTTTTATAGATCTGAAGTGATTTGAGTATTATTGGGTGTTTTCCTTTAAAAATCTATTGGTTTGATTAATTGTTTTGACTTTGTTTACTCTTCCTGAAATTAGGGTTCATCCACACTTTTCCTCGAAGATTTTTCTAACTTTTCAGTATTTTTATTAATTATTTATTCACTATCTTGATTAATTTTTACATGCATGCTTAAACCCTAGATGATTATCTGTGTTATATTGATTTCTTTGATTTGTTTTCAATATTGTGTTTATCTCCATGAGCCAGTCGTATTAACTTATTCTATTTAGAGACCTAAATGATTTTTCCTGTTAAAATCACTATTTTGTGGAATTTTTTTACTTGATTGGTTTGTGTTAAGAATCTGAACGATCTTCTTTCTTGCTAAAATCAGAACCCTTTGGGATTCTTACTTGGTTGATTTTTATTTAAGGATTCAAATAATTCTTTCCTATCAAATCAGTACTCTTTGAAGATTTTTAGTGATTGTTTCCTATTAATTGCCCTTTTAAAATAAGCGTGCTGGGATTTTACTGGCTTCCTTAGACTTGCTTTCCTTTTTTTCTTACTTGCCTTAATTAGTTGACAATAGTTTGGGTATTTCTATTGACTCCCTACATGATATGATTTTGATTCATTGCGTTAGTTGAACCCCCTGTTATGACCGATAATTGATTATTTCGTAATTAAATGGGTCTTTCCCGGACTTCCCTATAAAAATTGATTCTGTGATTGGTTGATTGATCCTTAATTGATTGAACTCTGATTCTATTTACCTTATTTGTTCTACTACCTAAGTGCTATATATACACTCTCATTCTGCCTCTCAAAGGGATGAAAATAGTTCAAACACACACACACATAACTTTCTCTTATCTCTCTCTCTATGCTACTTGTGTCCATTGCTTGTCTAACCAGTTGAAAGCCAATGCTAGACTGTTGAATTCTGCCTACTTTACCTTCTATTTCTGCTTCCTTAACTAGTATGTTCCTACCTCAATGTCATTATGAAGTTAATCTATGTGCTCCTTATTGCGTCATTTTTGCTAAGGCTATATCTTTTATGTACTAGTGTAACTGCTGCCTAGCTAACTCTATTTACTGTCTGATCAACATGTCTAAGTTTCACTGTTCTTATTTATTATCATAGTCCGCATGTTTACTTTAGTTTAAGTACTTCCATCTTTTCTACTTACTTCTTCCAACCAGTATGCTTATTTTACATTTCAAATTCTCATGCTATCTAATTAACTTTAATTGGCATGAATAATTCTGTGTAGTAGACCCATGTCTTCAGCATGACTATTCCTACATACAGTCTTCTTTGTGCTTTACTATATATTACTACTTTAGCATCAAGTATGACTTTTATGTTAGGACTTTAACCAGTAGTCTATGTTCTAATGAATGTTATACATTTGGTTGTTGGTTGTCAATCAACCCCTGTTTGTTGCCATGAGCAACTTTATCTCAAGTATATTGACTTGTGTGTATGGTCAGAATTAAAATTCAAGAAGTTTGGAGTCAAATTTAAATGAAAATTCTCATTTCCAAAGCTTAAAATTGAAGAAATGAACTAGGATTGGAATTTTGAGTATACGACCTCGGAATTGAGATTTTAAGGTTCCAACATGTTCATATGATGATTTCAGACTTGGGCGTATGCCTGGATCGGGTTTTGGATAACCCGGGAGCGTTTTGGCGCATATTATGGAAGATAGCATTTTAGAAGAAATTGCATCAATTTGGCTTAAAATGTATTTTAGTGTTATTGATGTCCGTTTGGGATTCCGAGACTGGGAGTAGCTCCGTATGGTTATTCCGGATTTGGGAGCGCGATCGGAAGTGAATTCGGAGGTCCGTGGGTTATTTTGGAGTCGTTTGGCTAAAGATAGAAAATTGAAGGTTTTTGAGAAAATTTGACCGGAAGTGGAAATTTTGATATCGGACTCAAAATGCAAATCTTATGGTTCGGATAGCTTCGTTAGGTGATTTGGGACTTAGGAGTGTGTCCGGAATATTTTTGTGATGATCGGTGTAGAATTAAGCTTGAATTGGCAAAGTTAGTATTTTGGCGAATTTCGGTTGATAGGTGAGATTTTGATCCGAGGGTCAGAATGGAATTTCGAAAGTTTCTGTAGCTTCGATATATCATTTTGGACGTGTGTGCAAAATTTGAAGTCAATCGGATGCGATTTGATAGGTTTCGACATCGGAAATAGAAGTTGGAAACTTCAAAGTTCATAAAGTTTGAATCGGGGTGTAATTCTTGGTTTTAGAGTTGTTTGATGTGGTTTGAGGCCTCGAGCAAGTCCGTAATATATTTTGGGGTTGGTTGGTATGATTGATTGGGGTCCGGGGGCCTCGGGTGTGTTTCGGGTTGTGATCACGCTCTTATTTGATGTTTCAACCTTTGCTTCTTTGAACATAAAGGGGTACCATATTAGGTAAATGATCTCCAAATTCAGTTTTGTTTGAACCATTAGATCCGTATCGTAATTTCGGAGCCATAGCAAAAAGAATCGTCGAATTTGGACATCGTATGAGGAAGTTATGCTCATTTCCGTGCCGAGAAAAAGTGTTGGTGTCTGTCAGAACCGCAGAAGCGGAATTTAACCGCGGATGCGGAACCGCAAAAGCGGAAATAGAACCGCAAAAGCGGTCCCGCCTATGCGAAAATTATCCGCAAAAGCGGAAATGAGCCTGGTCAGTGTTTAAAACCGCGAAAATCACCTCAATCGGAGCTCTAGAACTCAAGATATGCCCAAAATACTAAACTTCTCGGTTTTAAACACTGACCAGGCCCATTTCCGCTTTTGCGGATAATTTTCGCATAGGCGGGACCGCTTTTGCGGTTCTATTTCCGCTTTGCGGTTCCGCATCCGCGGTCAAATTCCGCTTCTGCGGTTCTGACAGACACCAGCACTTTTCCTCGGCACGGAAATGAGCATAACTTCCTCATACGATGTCCAAATTCGACGATTCTTTTTGCTATGGCTCTAAAATTACAATACGGATCTAATGGTTCAAACAAAACTGAATTTGGAGATCATTTACCTAATATGGTACCCTTTATGTTCAAAGAAGCAAAGGTTGAAACATCAAATAAGAGCGTGATCACAACCCGAAACACACTCGAGGCCCCGGGACCCCAATCAATCATACCAACCAACCCCAAAACACATTACAGACTTGCTCGAGGCCTCAAACCACATCAAACAACTCTAAAACCAAGAATTACACCCCGATTCAAACTTTATGAACTTTGAAGTTTCCAACTTCTATTTCCGATGCCGAAACCTATCAAATCGCATCCGATTGACTTCAAATTTTGCACACACGTCCAAAATGATATATCGAAGCTACAGAAACTTTCGGAATTCCATTCTGACCCTCGGATCAAAATCTCACCTATCAACCGGATTCGCCAAAAATACTAACCTTGCCAATTCAAGCTTAATTCTACACCGGTTATCACAAAAATATTCCGGACACACTCTTAAGTCCCAAATCACCTAACGAAGCTATCCGAACCATAAGATTTGCATTTTGAGTCCGATATCAAAATTTCCACTTCCGGTCAAATTTTCTCAAAAACCTTCAATTTTCTATCTTTAGCCAAACGACTCTAAAATGACCCACGGACCTCCGAATTCACTTCCGATCGCGCTCCCAAATCCAGAATAACCATACGAAGCTACTCCCAGTCTCCGAATCCCAAACGGACATCAATAACACTAAAATGCATTTTAAGCCAAATTGATGCAATTTCTTCTAAAATGCTATCTTCCATAATATGCGCCAAAACGCTCCCGGTTTATCCAAAACCCGATCCAGGCATACGCCCAAGTCCGAAATCATCATATGAACCTATTGGAACCTTCAAATCTCAATTCCGAGGTCGTATACTCAAAATTCCAATCCTAGTTCATTTCTTCAATTTTAAGCTTTGGAAATGAGAATTTTCATTTAAATTTGACTCCAAACTTCTTGAATTTTAATTCCGACCATACACACAAGTCAATATACTTGAGATGAAGTTTCTCATGGCCTCAAACTGCTGAATGACGCGCCGTAGCTCAAAACGACCGGTTGGGTCATTACAATCTCCCCCACTTAAACATACGTTCGTCCTCGAACGTGCTGAGAACTACACTGAAGTAGTCTGAAATCACTGGTTTAACATCTCATGCAACTTCCCGTGCTTCCACAACTCATTTGAGCACATTAGCTCGATAACTCTATAGATATACTCCTTTATTCGAGTAAATAAGCCATTAGACCCAATTCCAACATCCGGAATTTCCTGCCTAGAATGTTTCCATCATACGCCCACAATATCATTCTTCACACGCTGTACCCATACATGACTGCATAACTTTGTTGAATTCATACTTTGCATCACTTTACTCATGGGACCACAATAATATTCTTTAAATATAATAGTTGAAATTCCACAAATCTGATGCTCTCATTGCATCTCATGACCTACATGGGTCTTGCTCTAGCTTTTACAACACCGATACGACGGAAGAGATGTGCAGGAATTCATATTTAGTTGCCAAGTCAACAAATCATTCAGTCTATACTTCTAACAAGATCCATTACCTTGTCCTAAACCAGAGAATGTTATTTTCCTCTATAATATAATTCATATAATCAGTTTGCACTGACCCCAAATCCCATAACCTCATCTCACCCAGTACGAACTGCTCAAGCGATAAGCCACATCGGACATAATCAAAAGTCCCACAAGATGACACAATGTGCTAGTAATCCACTAATACGTACGTGATACAAAAGAAGGCGAACACTAGAGAGAACTATTCAGCTCTCACATAAACATGGGCCTCCTCAGAAAATAGGAAACATAACACATAAAAGCAATTATAGACACCGAAATAGACACCATATTGTTGCGGCGTGCAACCCGATCCCAACAATATGCCCATGGCGGCGTGCCACCCGATCCCAACAATATAACCATGGCGGCGTGCCACCCGATCCCAACAATATAACCATGGAGGCGTGCCATCCGACCCCAACAATATAACCATGGCGGCGTGCCATCCGACCCCAACGATATAAAACTCACACAAGGAGTCATATGTCGAGCTGAATAGCTCGTCACATCAAAATACTGACTATCGATCATAAGCACACTAAGGTGCATGATATTAGACACAATGAAACATATAGCGCTATAGGCTACAACTCAAGCACAACTGAGGTGCGATATAAGATCTGAGTCTCAAGAGCCATCATGCTCATATAACATCACCGCTGAGCGGAACCTCAACACATAAGGAACTTACCAAGCCGTCTCACACTCATACGGCACAATATATCTTACATGAATTAACCAACCGCGAAATAAGACCGCGACTATCCCTTCATAAAGGGCGCATTGCTCGAAGAAACATAACTGGCCTGACGCAAGGCTCACTTCCACATTTAAATCTATCCACCGACCTTAAGTCTATCATGGTCGTGCCAAGATAAGTTTCACAGGTCTATAACCCAATAAGCAGAGTGCCCTCCAGGCATAAATTCTCAATTGAATGATATCACCAAAATCCTCATACTTGGTTTAAATTTCTAACCAATCAAGTGAATGCAAGTCACACCTATACAATCTTCTTGTGGGACAAGCTCCCACCATCTTCCGAATAATTAAACGGGCATGCACATTCAACCCACCGGCTGCACTAACACTGAAAAGCGATCAAGAGTCCCTAACCGGGATGCAAAGCCTTTCTCACAGGACACCGACCTCAAATGATACTGATGTTAATACCCATCTTACTCAAAATACTGAAACTCCTTTCCCGCTCATCCGAGCTCTTTATATCACATTTATTGACCAAACTGTGACCTTGGTCCTTACTTCAAATTTCATACTACTCACTGCACCCCACGTGCCGATATACGATACACACAATTTCCATCATAGCTCTAGAACTGACGATAGGCTAATACTTCATCACATAAGACCTTCCATTTAACTCACTACAGGAGAGCTATAACAACATACGGTGAATTCTCATAGCCATCGAATATGCCAATATCTAAGTAGTGGTCCAAGCCACCATAACCCTTCCCAAGATCTGCCTACTCATAACAGGCCCCTAACAGACGAATACTTTAGAATAACATCAATCACCGCGGCCGACAAGTCTCAAATGTACCGCCACAAATCACATGCATAATTCGATCACGTTGCATGAACCGATCATTGACACCAATACGCCAACTCAACTATGGCTGATCAATCTACTTCCTTCCAGGTTATCCTTGATTACCTTAGAAATGTTAATATCTTCCTTCAATACCTAACTGCTTCCAACCGCACTTACCCCGAGTGACCTTAAATCATGAGGCCATGCTATCTCAAGAACGCGACCATTTCATGTCTCTCAAATACTACACCACAAGTCAAAACATCATAGATCGTTTTTTTGCCTTTCTTCATAAGTTGCTTCAAAAGCTTGAGCCTTAACTGTACTTATAGACTCAGAATTATCAGGCACCACACTTTACCTCTTGAATTCACTAGGACCACTATTGAGAACCATCCGGTTCTAACTTGCCCCAGTACGCAACCAACTCTACCGAATTTCTTTATAACATATGAATACCCTCTCGATAAAGCACCCAGCGGAATCACTTCCCGCGAAGCCTGCACCTATACGAGGCATAAATCATGAATTTTTCCCTCAAGTTTGAACATGAGCCAGTAAGGCTAAACATAACATGCATTCAACAATACATATACTCAAACTACCACACATGGTCCTTTTCCCGTGGCTGCAATAACCCATTAATACGCTAGTATCCAAAATTTACGCGGGTAATTAGCCATGCGACCCAAATCATAAGCGGTGAGACTCTCCCACTAGCTCAAAGCCACTATTACACGACTCTCGAGCACATTAGAAACATTCACTCAAGTCATCTACTCTTATTCAACTGCAATTCACTTGAACCTACGAACATAATCACTTGTGCCCTATTAGCACTCCGACCCCATAGGGTATGACCTCATTCCGATACAACCAAACATTATCCCGCTCCATGCACCGAGCATTCTCTACCAACGACACCTTAAAACATACTATGATTCTCACACACCTACGAAGCACCATGTAGCCCTTGTCGAATATTTCCCTGCTGATAAAAAAATGTAGAGTTTATTAGGGACACAGGAACATCCAAAGTCCCAACATCATACCATACGAGCCTCAACTCTTGCCCATCCGCAAGTTTTCAAGAACTTTTTTTTTTTTGAATAGCACCTAAATACATCGCAGGCCAAATCTGATATGACACATGACCCATAATTAGATCGTTGATAGTGAAATCCTTTCACTTAGCACGAAGCCTTAAAGATACATTTTGCTAATCCACGACAATAGCCTTTATCACATGTACGTCTTCATCATAAGACAGCCCAAGACATTGGTTTGGTACATGTCCTTCTTAAGACAGTAAAACTCATTTCCCCAGTATCTCTGATGGCTGAATCCTTCGCTAAATAGATATCTCATATGAACCATATAGTCTTTATTACCACCGACTATCTTTAGATCTACATCCACCTTGTGATTCTACCATTGCTGTGACGATTTGGCAAGTTAAGTAAACCTTCTCACGACCGTACTATCAACCGAATGCCAGAACCTAGTGCACCCCCATATGCACAATTGAAGGTCTCTCAGTTCTCTTGCATTATCGATATGGACGACACGCGGTAACAATAGATGAGTAAATTCTTGACTCCCTTGAGATCTCTCTGCAGCATCACGAACCGTCGGCGCATACTCGATACCGAGCACACAACTTTCAATACACGAGTGGATGCAAAAGAACGTATAACATAGGCTCCAACTGAAAAAAATGGCGCACGATAAGGAATTCAAAGAATTGAAGAGTTTTCTAAACAGTTACATAGCCCCTCGTAAATAAATACAGACGTCTCCTTATCGATCAGCGAGAATCTAAGTAACCGGTCTGTGTCCCGTGACTCCTACGAACCTAGAGCTCTGATACCAACTTGTCACGACCCTAGTTCACCAATCGTGAACATGTCATGACGGCACCCAGTCCCCACGACTAGGTAAGCCTAACACGTTGCGGAATATACAAGTTTATGAACATTAAATAAGAAATAGCGGAAAACGATATAAATAAGAATGTAATCCGTGCCGCTTGGCACATACACCCGTCAAACACACTGTATAAACACCACCAAGACCCGGAATCCCACGGGTAACATAGACTAAGAGAAATACAACTGTGGCTCTATGTGTAAAGCTTATCTAAACAACGAGATGAAGGAAAAACATCTACTAGAACTATCAGAATAGAAGGATGGCCTCCGGATCCGCGGACGTAGCAGATCATACCTCGAGGTCTCCCAAGGTGCTGCTGAATCACCTAGTATGAGCCTGTCCTGATGTACCTAGATCTGCACAACAAAATTGTCACGACCCTAGTTCACCAATCGTGAACATGTCATGATGGCACCCAGTCCCCACGACTAGGTAAGCCTAACACGTTGCGGAATATACAAGTTTATGAACATTAAATAAGAAATAGCGGAAAACGATATAAATAAGAATGTAATCTGTGCCGCTTGGCACATACACCCGTCAAACACACTATATAAACACCACCAAGACCCGGAATCCCACGGGTAACACGGACTAAAAGAAATACAACTGTGGCTCTATGTGTAAAGAGTATCTAAACAACAAGATGAAGGAAAACATCTACTAGAACTATCAGAATAGAAGGAGGGCCTCCGGATCCGCGGACGTAGCAGATCATACCTCGAGGTCTCCAAGTGTGCTTCTGATATCACCTAGTATGGGCCTGTCCTGATGTACCTGGATCTGCACAACAAAAGTGTGCAGAAGAGTAGCATGAGTACACCACGGCGGAGTCGAGGTAAGTGGCTTGTCTAACCTCGTGTGGGGGAACTTTCACCCCTAGGATATTATGTGATAGTTTAAATGCCTTGTACGCGAGGTGACGGGCGTGTACATGCGGGTTGTTGTAACACACTTTACTTGAATTGTCCGATTAGTGATATTCCTGCTCTTAGGTGATAAAAGCGTTACTTTACCCGGTATTAGTTAGAAAAGCATGATTAGCTAGGATTCAACATGTTTAATTGCCTAGTTGACTTACTTGAACTTCTTGATAAATAGTTGCCACTAGCTTCGGTGAAGTTGTAATTAAATATATTATACTCTCCCTATGTGTTTTCTTGATTTGATGTGTTGGTGGACTGCGGGTTCAATTCCGGAGATCCCAGGGCTGTGGGTTCGATTCCCGGAGACCCGAAGTGATATTTGTAGGGACTTGCGGGTTCGATTCCTGAGATCCCGAGTTATTTGTAGGGACTGCGGGTTCGATTCCCGAGAGCCCGCAGTTATTAATATATTATTGAGATATGGATTGCGGGTTCGATTCCGGAGATCTCGAGATCTATTGAGACATGGGGCCGTGGGTTCGATTCCCCGAGACCCGAGTGCGTTGTTAATGGGACTCGTGGGTTCAATTCCCACGAGTCCCGGACTTATTAATTGAGTTTGTTATTTGTTGTTAGTTAATTGTAGACGGTTGCAGTTATCATTTTATTGTTGTCATTCGGAATTATTATCGTTTAAACTCGCTTATTATTGTTATTATCATTTTTGTAATTGTTTTCTCTCGGTAGGGCCCCGGCCTTCCTCGTCACTACTCCATCGAGGTTAGGCTTGCGCACTTACCGAGTACCGCCGTGGTGTACTCGTATGTTACTCTTCCGCACACTTTTGTTGTGCAGATCCGAGTACATCGCGACGAGGCTCATACTTGGTTATTCGGCGGACGACTCGGGGAGACCTCGAGGTATGATGCGCTACGTCCGCGGATCCGGAGGCCATCCTTCTATTCCGATAGTTCTAGTAGATGTTTTTCCTTCATCTCGTTGTTTAGATAAGCTTTACACATAGAGCCACAGTTGTATTTCTCTTAGTCCGTGTTACCCGTGGGATTCCGGGTCTTGGTGGTGTTTATACGCAGTGTGTTTGATGGGTGTATGTGCCAAGCGGCACAGATTACATTCTTATTTATATCGTTTTCCGCTATTTCTTATTTAATGTTCATAAACTTGTATATTCCGCAATGTGTTAGGCTTACCTAGTCGTAGGGACCGGGTGCCGTCATGACATGTTCACGATTGGTGAACTAGGGTCGTGACACTATGTTCTAATGAATGTTATACATTTGGTTGTTGGTTGTCAATCAACCCCTGTTTGTTCTATGTATTTGTTCTTCAATATGGTCTCCGTCGTATCCTTTTTATGTTTTTCTGATTGAAGCTTCCTATGTTCCCAACCCCTGATCCCTATCTGCAAAACTGCTCGCCCTCACCTAGAGTTAATTAACAAACTAAAGTTGAATATGGGCAATATGATGTTGTTGTTGTTGAACCTTTCTTTTCCAGAATGTTTTCAACACGATTTCACCCCAAATATATTTTCTAAACTATTTATGCTCCTAGAATATTTTTCACTCTCCAAACGTTTTACTTCTGTACTATTTTCCTAAGGTTATTCCAACTATGTCAAGCACTCTCACTCCATCTCCTAGATTACTTAAGATTCTTCCCCTCCAATGTACGTACTGCCTAGGAATCCATGAGATTCCTCCGAACTCTAGTACATTGGGATTGGACCTTCCACACTGCACATAACCACTACTCCATTTAAAAGGATCTTGTTGTGAGCATTGCCCGGGGTCCCTGAGGTCCTTGAGAATTTTAATGCACCAGGATACTTCCTCTTGGACACTATGAGATTATGACATTCTGGAATGTTTAAAGGCCTGGAATTTCCAGGTTCACTTTGGGCCTCAGTTCAGGCTCTATTGCATAGTTTGTTCCTTCTGTAATTTATATGATCTGTAATAATAATTCTTGTAAATAAATATTGGAGAAATTAGTAAAAGGGAAGGATTCTTATATAATTTTTGTGGGGAAACTGGGTAGAAATCATGTCCTTAGGTTTGTTATGACTATTTGCTTGCATTAGAGATTATGTTCTTAGGATTATTTATTTTCATTGGAAACTATGCTCTTAGGATTATTTGGCATATTAGAAAACATGTGCATAGGAGCACTCATTTGTTCTGAAAAATTTTGAACTTCTGCATAATTATGACCACTTAGAAATTCTGTCACTATGCTGCTAATCTTGCCTAATAAACGTGTTCATTCTCTTATGTTTAGAAATCATTTTTTAGGACTGTAATTACGTTCGCTTTAATATCACGCCTACATCGTGTAAAATTAATAATTACTACGTGCATAAAAAATAAGTTGAAAAGCAGCCCCAACGCCCAGATATCATAGAGATAAATGTGTGCAAAACCAGTCCTCTAATGTGCCGCCCCTAGACAATATGTTTATATGGAATAATGAACTCAAATTGCTAGTTTTAAATTGGTTATTAGAATTCTGGCTAACAGTGAGATATCATGTTATAGGACATCTCAGATCCACGCTTAGGCAAGCTTGTAGGTAATTAAAATCCTGCAACTCGTAAAAATGTGCTTTACTTAATTATTTGTGAATTGCCCAGATTTAACAGGTTCTAAAATTAGTTGGCAAACTGATTAGGTCTCTTTTACATTGCTTTGACATAATGCTACATATATTCTGCTTGTCATGCTCCCCTAGATACCCTACTCTAGGACGTTTCTGAAATATTTGAAGTCTTAATGTTTGAGATATGCTGTTGTTTGCTTATTTGTGGAGGTAAATGTGAGCCCCCTTAATGGTTCTTTACTTGAAATTCCTAATTGCTATAATTGTCGCCTAGATTTTTCTCCTTTGAGTACCTTAGAATAGAGGTCTTAAACACCTCCAGGGCCATAAAGAAGAGACGGGTAATGCACGCATAAAGTTCGTTTAATTAAAACCGTTTATATAACCACTAATAGGAGGGTGTTGGGTAGTAAAAGGATATGATGACATGTGCGCTAATGCCACATGTAAACCCTCTAGTTGAAGAAGGTTTACCGGTATTGTACAAAAGTGATCCTGTAGGCTACAAAACCTTAGACCCCACTTTATTCCTTGTTTTAAATACAATATCAATTTGTCTAATTTGCTTTATCTATTTATAAGAATAATTCATATAATTTGAGTCGGTCGGGACCCACCATTATGGACCGCGAGGGGTGCCTAACACCTTCCTCTCAAGGTTATTTCGAGCCCTTACCCAACCTCTGGTAATGCAAACCGATTTTATGAGTTACTTGCTTTAGGTGCCCTAACGCACCTTAAATTCGTTAGATGGAGACTCGTCACATTCCATACCCAATTACCAAGAGGAAATAAGTTGTTCCCAATAAATGTCGAAACCCGGACCTCACCGCAAGACGAAAAAATAGGGCGCGACAACGAGCCTTCGTACCCGAGGTCGAAAAGGAACTAGTGCTAAACTCGGGTACATCCTCGGGGGTGTGGACCCTTTTCACATATGGTGCTTCAAATTTGAAGGGGTTTGGGCTAGGCATCATTTTGAATTCACCCACGGGAAATACAATTAGGCAGTCTATCAAAACATCAAAATTAACTAACAATGAGGCCGAGTATGAGGCTATGATTATAGGTCTCGAGCTAGCGAAGAACTTGGGAGACGATATCATCGAGGCCAAGTGTGAATCCCAACTTGTGGTAAATCAAGTCCACAGAACTTTTGAGGTTCGGGAAGATCAGATGCAGAGGCACTTAGAAAAGTTACAAGTGTATCAACATCGATATAAAGAACGGACACTACATCACGTACCTCGGGAATAGAATAGCGAGGCTGATGCCCTCATAAATTTGGGGTAGTCAATCAAAGATAATACACTGAACTGGGGGGACTATCATGCAACTTTCGAGGTTATTGATTGAAGAGGGCCATGCCAAAATAAACTCCACTAGAATAACTTGGGATTGGAGGAACAAAATACATTGAGTATCTGAAAAGCTGGAAGCTTCCATCTTATCCTAAGGAATCAAGGACCCTTTCAACAAAGGCCATATGATTCACATTAGACGAAGATGGAACATTATACAGGAGGATGTTCGATAGACCGTTGGTAGTATGTTTAGGCCCGGGAGCCACGGATTACGTTCTGCGAGAAATTTTTGAAGGTACTTGTGCAAACCATTCTAGTGCCGAATCATTGGTTCATCAAGTCATCAGAAAGGGAAACTATTGGATAGATATGGAAAACGACACTAAGGAATTCTTTTGAAATTATGACAAATGCCAAAGGCATGCACCGATAATCTACTGACCCGGAGAGCAACTTCATTTAGTCATATACCCTTGTCCATTCATGAAATGGGGGATGGACATTGTTGGTCCTCTACCATCGGACCCAAGTAAAACTAAATTCGTTTTATTTATGATTGATTATTTCTCTAAATGTTGATGCACAGGCTTTATAGAAAGTCAGAGAGAAAGAAGTTATAGACTTCATATGGGATCACACTATATGCCGATTTGGAATACCTTCCGAGATAGCATGTGACAATAGGAAGCAATTTATCGACGACAAAATAACAAAGTTCCTCAAAGATCACAAACTAAAATGGATACTATAGACTCCATATCATCATAGTGGGAACGGACAGGCCAAATCAACAAACAATACCACCATTCAAAACCTAAAGAAAAGGTTGAACGATGCTAAGGAAAAATGGAGATAAATTTTGCCGGAAGTCCTTTGGGCGTATCGCACAATGTCAAAATCTAGTAGGGGTGCAACACCGTTATCTTTAGTATATGGTGTCGAAGCTTTAATCCCGGTCGAGGTCAGGCATGATAGAATAATCGAATAACGAGGCTATGAATACAAGCCTCAAATTTCTAGACAAAAAATAGGAAGCCACACTCGTTCAAATTCCCAAAAACAACGAATCGAAAGATATTATATAAAAGAGCAAAATTTTGACACTTCAAAATATGGGGCTTAGTTATGAGAGAAGTCACCCTCAACACTCGACATCCAAACAAGGGAAAACTCAGCCCAAATTGGGAATGTCCATATCAGGTCTTTGGTGTCATCGGAAAGGGATCCTACAAACTTGGCACAATGGACGGCGAACAATTGCCAAATAATTGGAACATATCACTCATCAAACGATATTATTGATAAGGTTGACTTTTCTCCCTTTTCATTTTTGTTTGATACTAACTTGTTGCAGATGTTCGATCGAAGACGTCGAGAAGTCTTTCAACATGAAGACCTTAGGTTTTAAAGCACGTGTTGCACTCTTTTTCCCTATGATCGTTTTTTATCCCAATTGGATTTTTCCGACAAGGTTTTAATGATGCGATAATTACTACATGGGGACAATGCAACAATATTCAAGGCTTCTTTAGTTGAATACTGGGGGCATCACACTCGGATGTTATGATTTCAAGGAAGATGCTTCGTATCAATATGGTCTTGATAGGAAAATTTTGTAAAGGGCCAAACGGTCAAGTGAACCGTGTACATGTAGATTTCCCAAGCCTTGATGACAAAACATGTACGCATGAATGATCTATTGAAAGAAGTACTTTTTCCTTATCAAATGTTCCATGCCTTAGCAAAATTTTTACTTTACAATTTCTTACTTACGATATATTATGGAAACCAGCTCAAGACCCAATCGCAACTAAAAATCGAGCAATTAACCCCGTACTTGGGGACTATCGTCCGAAATCAACATGCTCGAATTATTAAACATTAAAATCTTAAGACCTTAAAAAGGGAATCCTCGATTTATAGGCCACGGCCACCCCACTCAGGGTATGATACTTCGAACAAATTTGAAGTATAAACGAGAAACAATCCCAATGAGAAAAAAACAAGTTAAAGGCTACGACCAAACTAACACGATTCGGAGATGTTCGAATTCTGTAATCAACAGGACTTCAAATATTTTCATAAAACCGGTTACAAAAGGGCTACCTTGGGAAATTTACATAGGGTTTCGATAACATCAACCCTTGAAAACCTTAAGAGGTACCAAATTGTTTGAACTCTCAAACAAACTTATGATAAGGCATCACAAAGTTTTTCGATAACACTGAATCCTAATGGGTACAACTTTATATCATGCTAAAGCTTAACAAATTTTTATATGATGAAACTTTTAAGCCAAAAAAAAAGAAGAAAAAAGCCACTCTTTTGAGGCCATATCAGCCCGTTTCAAGAGCTTAAGGTCCATTACATTGTCGAGCTCGAGGACCCGCCCTCGCTTAACCAAACCTAAGGGTTTTTTCTACTCCAAGTTCGAGCAAGTACTTACTCAATTATAGAGACTATAGCAATCCAATTCCAACAAACTTTTCACAAGGCAACGAAGTGAGTCAAAGTTTTCACAAGACCTAAAGTATGTCGGAATTATCATATGGCAAAAGCAAAACAGAGTTTCCACGAAACTGAAATTAGAGGAAAATTGGAAAGAAAAATAATTTTTCACATATGCAAAAGTATTTACAAAGACCACTGAGGGTCTTATACAAAAATCCAAAAACAAATAGAAGAAGAAGAAAAAAATTCTAATATTTATTGGGAGGTTCACTTTCATCATCTCCGCTCTCGGATCCACTTGCGCTCCTGGAGTCATCATCAGCTCGAGCATGAGTGGCTTCAGTATCAGCTCGATAGTTAGCCACGATTGCCTCTGTGTCGGCCTTTATTTTTTCTGCTTTAGATGCAGCCTCCGCAAGATCAGCATCCAATCGAGCCTCGAGCTCCTCGATTTTCTTGGCTAGAGCTAAGTCTACTTCTTTATGATTTGGAGTTGACATTAGGCCGAAGATAGCTGGGCCCGAGCAATATATTTCTCTAAGGTAAGGTGGTCCATGTTTTGTTTCCACCCTAAGGTCTCTGCCTCCTTCATCTTGACCTCATCGTAAAATTTCTCGATCTTTTCGGCCTTCTACTGGACCTACAAGATTGAAGTGTTAGTCGTCGACTTCGGATTAGTAAAATGATCTTATGAAATTAATTACCTGCTCAATTAAGTTGGCCTTACCTTTATGAGTTGTTTCCAAATTAGCTTTAAGGCACTTGACCTCTTCTTCCTTTTGCTCAGTAAAGAGCTTTAGGGCATCCTTCTCCTCTGTAAGCTTTTTGAGATCGGGCTCACAGTGGTCCAGCTCTACCCGGGATTTAGAAAATGCTTCCCGATGAAACATCAAAGCCTACAGAGAAAGAAAGGAAACTAGACAAGAATAAATAAAGACAAAAATATTATTAACGAAGGGTGCTAAGGCTTACCTAACTCAGAAGCCGATGGGCTTCATCGAAGATACTTAATGCATCACCTAGATCGAAATTCTCTTCGACCCCTATAAAGTAGCCATAGAAAAGGTCTTCCCCTCTGTGGGTTGTTCCCACATCGAGGGTACCTATGCCTAGGCTTCATGGATTTGTCCCTCAGAAAGCGAACGGAAAAACGGGGAATCATCAAAATTTATTGCCCCAAGCGGGTTACTTCGAGCGTTCTCTTTGTTTTGAAGGGCCTCGAAATTGTCCCCTTCAGGTACGTCCACTAACCGTCTATTATGGCCGGAGACGTCTTTGACCTCCGATGACTCAAAGACTTTGCTCAGGACACCCTCCAAAATCCCCTCAGCCCGAAGCTGAACTTCTTTGAGCGTCACCGGCTCAGCGGCCTTTAGGATCTCGGCGCTCCTCTTTCGAGCCACCAGCTCGTATCCAACATCTTCTTTTTACTCTTCCTCATTTCGTAGCTTATGAACTACATCTGCAGGCAGGGCAGCAATATCTTTCTTTGGCCTATGAGTCGTACTATTCTTCACCTTTGAAGTACTAGAGGACGGGACTTTTTTATTTTCTTATCCTTGGCTAGTGTCAGGGCCTCCTCCTCTTCCCCGGGCAGGGGCGGCCTTATATTAGCATTTTTTTCGAGACATGTGTGAAAGGAAACTGGGTAGAAATGAAAAAGAGACATTTCAGAGAAGAACGTCAAAAGCATAAAAAGAAACTTGCAATGGTTTTCGCCCACCCATCGGCCTCTTGCCAAATCACGCAAACAACGCTCATTGTATGAAGAGGTTGATGCCAAATTTCGAACCTAGCCCTCAAAATTCAAAATTGCACTAGGTACCCAAGTGACCGTTACACCATAAGAAAGAATGCTAATGAGAAAAGGTAAAGGAGGAAAACAATCAACAAAAGCCATTGGTGGGTTTGTACCTACACTTGATGTTCTATTCTTTGGGGAATGGAATCTTCTCAGTCGGGATTATTTCGGAAGTCCTCACTCGGACAAACCGGCCCATCCATTCTCGATCTCTGTCCTTGTCTATGCTCGAGAACAAGACATTTGTGGCTCGACACTGAAGCCTTAGTAATCCACCTAGATCTTGATGGGGGCTATACAGTCTAATAATATGGTCGAGGGTTAAAGACATTCCTTGCTCACGAAGAAGTGGAAAAATAACTATGCACCAAAAATATTGGTGTATTAGGCCTAGGTGTTATGTGTATTGATGGCAGAAGTCCATAATAACTAGATCGATGGGAACCAGCATGAAAAGGTAAATCTAAACACTTAAATACCCTTTCATATAAGCGGTGATATCCTCCATAGGGGTAGGAATTACCACCTCTTTGTTTTTCCAATGACAATCTTTTTTCACATGCTTAAGATCGCCCTCGGTTATCGAGCATATGCATCTCAACATTGGCTTGTTCCGGTTAGGGACCGATGAGGGTTTCTCAACTTTGAAATTGGAGGTAAGATCGCACGACTCGGGAACACACTATTCAATGCGTGGCTCCACCGATATTTTATCATCGATCGATCGCGATGAAGGGGATATTTCCTTTTGAGGAATGGTTTTTGATATTTTTGCCATTGTTATATGAGTTCAGAGAAAGAATAAGATAAAAGTTTTTGTTTGATGAGAAAGAAAATGGGATGTGAATAATTGGAAAAACTTGAAGGGAGAAGAACTGTTTTCAGGATTAGTAGAAATTTTGAAAGTAAAATTTGAGAAAATTATAAAGATGCCCTATTTATCATACTTGCTATGACGGTTTGAAAATGCTAGTGGTCGATCATTGTCTGACTATCATTAATGATTTTGGGAAACTGTACAGCCACGATGCTTAAGTTGCTTACGTCGCTTAGGTTGTCGTCATAATTGGTCGAGGTACAAAATCGAAGGCTCACTCCCTTTCTTCTTATTACACTCCAAGAAATGAGGGGATTATCTATATACGGCTAAAATCAAGCTTGCCCAGTTTTGCCATTAAATCGAGACCAGTGAATACCATTGAGGATTATCCCCGTAATGGATCATGCTGGAGCACGAAGACAAGACATCGAGTTCAAGAATCAAAGTGCCTGTCGAGATCGAGGCCAGCAGCAATCGAGATTACGTATGACCGACTTCGAGTAAAGTGCATTAACGAAAATGTGAGATATCTGTAATCGGTCGAAGATCACGGCGGAAATCATGGAACATATCAAATTAAGGGCTGTATTCATACCAATCATGGGATTTGCTTCGGTAATTAGAATTGTACTATAATTAGAATTCCTCTAGTATATAAAGGAGATTCCCATCAATTGTAAACACCTTACATTCATACAGATCAAAATAATTAATATTCTTTTCTCAATTTATCAACTTGTTGTTCTTTAATTGTCCATGCATGGGTTTATTTTACATTTTTGTCAATTCTCATCACTTATCTTTATGTTAATCAATTGGTATTAGATGAAATCACGTATCTTTAAACCACATTACAAGTTTAATTATTATCCTATTTTTAGGGTAAATAATTATATTTTCATACGAGAGGCTATTTTTGAGAGTTGGATTTCGCATCGTTGAACTTTGTGACCTTTGTTTCCAAGCATCATGACTTTCTTGCTGTGAGAAATACACCAAGTACTTCGAGTAAATTAGGGTGATAGAGAATTTCCTTGTAATATCTTATTGTTATTTTTAAGTTGAACTTGTTGCTCTCAGATGCACATGCAAGTACATGGTCGATAGGTAATATAAGATTATAAGTCCAGATATCATATCCACATGAACTTATGATTAACTATCAACTAAATTAAACTAAGAAAATTAATCTATTCAAGTCATTTTCTAAAGTATGAATATTTAACTAAGCCTAATCTAGAAAAGTAAACTGGGAAATCAAAGGAAATAAGTCTACAATCTTAGAGACGAATTAAATGGGAGAAAATATTTCAGAGTTATGGGTTAGCGCTAACAATTCCGTTGAGTTTTTTACTTAAACCGTCTAACAAATTTATTTGGTTTATTGATTGATAGAATTAATATTGCTCGTAGCCTTCTCTGAATTACTACTCGCCTATTCAAGCTAACCTAACGCCTATATTCCTATGGAATTAGGATTAACATGAACTCATTTATAATTATCGTATAGTAACTAAGTAAGGTGATTAGGTATATCCCTATCCTAGCCACAAATCCATTCCGATGCTCAGGTTTAAGATCTTGCTCTACTCAATCTTATATGCAATCTAAAATTTTCTCTCCCGAGTTCAGTCCTAGATTCGTAGATATATTCAATTGGTGATCAATCAATCAAATAATTAAGCACAAGATTTAATAAATAAAGCAATATAATAAAATAATAAGAACAATCTAAGCTTCAACCTACAACGCTCATGTAGCACCCATAACTCTAGAACTAATAAATTATGAGATTAAAGGAAGGAGAACTAAGGAAAAAATCAAGAATCCTTGCTTCTGAGTGTTCCGTGCGTGTATCTTTTTCCCAAAGTGGAAACTCCTCCCTCAAAATAAGCGTAGTCTTGCTTTTATATGCATTGGGTAGGTCTTGAGCCGAAATAACCTTGTCTTAGACAAAGTTGAAGATGTTTTCTATCACTAGCGCCCAGGGTAGCGTGGGACGCTAGCCCTAGCGCTGGAAAAATGAAGCTTCTGTAAATTGCGCCAGAGGTAGCGCCCCACGCTACCTGTGGCGCTACAAAGGCCATTTTCAACCCCTTTCTCCTTTTTGGTTCTAATCTCACACCTTTCGTGCACTATTTCCCCCACATGATTCTTATATATAAAAATACCACGAATTACATAAATTAGTATATTATTTGAAATCTACAAAACACGAGTAAAATGTGAGGCAACATGCATATAAATATACGTATTTTAATCTAAATATGAATAGTATAAACTACAATTTGTAAGTATTATTACTATTAAAAGGAATCTGTTATGAAACAATAAAAGAAGAAAAATAGTATTGCATAGAAAAGTAGGGGACAAAATTCTTATTGATTTGGGATGAATTATAATAGAATAGAACCCTTTATTTATAGGAAGATGATGACTTAGCCACCAAGTAATAAACCCTAGAATCTCTCTAAATATAAACATTCACCATAAATAGAACTCTATTTATAACACTCCCCCTTGAATGTCTATTCGACGGATAATGTGCCTCGTTAAAACCTTAATTAAAATAAAACTCAATGGAATAAAATTCTAGAAAAGGAAAAGGAGTAAACATATTTAATAATATGCCTTTTGGTTGCCTCGTTAAAAACCTTGCAATAAAAACCTAGTAGGACAAAACCTTGTAAGAGAAAAAGAGTGCAACGCGATTAACTCCCCCTGACGAGAGCAACAATTCACATTTTTAAGCCTTTGCATTCCAATCTTGTGCACCATCTTCAAAAGATCTCTTGAACGAATTTGTTTCACCTTGAAATCATCATTTCTAATATAATGTATTGTCTTCATATGATCCTGTTGGAATCATCAATTCAATATCTTTACATAGAGGCAAAAACTCTTGCTATCGTATTATCATGCTTATAGTTATAGCAATATATATTTGTGCACAAATTGCACTAAGGAAGTAGTACTTCATGATCAAGAATTGTATATGTTTCAAGCAACTTAAATCCTTCATGGATTGTCATATAAGTTATGACATATAAGCCATATAAATAGACTTTAGATTTGTATGAAGTTTTCATGTCATTCGAGACATATAAGATACATAAAGGTGATACCACACACCATTATCTTTATACTTTTAAGTGTTTGAACTACAAAACTACTTGTCTTTCATATGAAACCAAATTCCACTTGAATTGTTTCTCCAGACTTAAGATCCCCATATATATTTAGTGTTATTATGGATGTCATCTACAAACATTTTATATCGGTTACAACCTCTTTATTTTTCATAAAGACATAATACAGAGATCTCTTCATTCAAATGTTTAGGTACCTGAATCTTTCATGAGATTTTATGAAGTGTTATGTCATGTGATTTTCAAGATCACTTGCCTCCTTTATTATGATTATTTTGATAATTTGCTCATCTTCTTTATCAAGTAGTTTATGTAAAACTGATTGGTTATACGCTTTAAGCGTACCATAGACTTTGTCCTTTTAGGACTTAATATGAACATTTGCGATGAGAATATAGTTACTTTCTTTGGGTCAGCAAATGCGTCTGGTATGCTTTACAATATATTGCAATATATTGCAGTTGAATTATCTTTTATGAACTTCAAGTTCATATTATCTTATTCGAGGACCTGGATGTACACATGATAATTCATTACACGAAACTTTTTGTCAATTGTTTATCTTGTCTCTCCCTCATCTTAGAAAAACTAACTTGGTTCCTCAATTTTGAAAATTCATCTTTGTGCATTATGGTGTTAGTCAAAATATACACCACACAACAATAATAATAAGATTAAATTATTTGGTTTCTGACCATGAACTATTTGTGAGGGGAGAAACTAATATACTTTCGTATATAACGTATATCAAACTGATACACAAAACTTTGTTCTCATGAGCAATTGTTTAGTTATTAAGTGGAGACACTCAATAAATCATTTTTTTTAAACCAATTGTGATGTAAACCAACTTATCAAGATGAACTATCTTGAATAACAAATCTGGAAATTATGCTCCAAATTAAATTATTGAGCAAGTTACCTCGCAAACACCATGTTGTAGATTAACTAATAATCGTGCATGTAACTATCTCATAGATGCATCTTATGTGGTATACATGACAGGTGAATCGGCGCATATTCACCTTTGATATTTTCAGCATTCATGTGATTCAATCCCAAATTTAGTTAGTTTATTAATGAATAAGAACAAACAAAATTTGTAAAAAACTTTCTAGCTCTTTAATATTTACCCATGTAAATTCTCTATTATTTTTGCACATCATACTTAAATTGATATGGCTAAACCAAATATGCCAACTGAATAAATTATCAATATTGATAAATTTCAGATTTACACCATGACGTGTGCAATTATCAATAAGCTCCAAGTTTATTATGATGTGAGTTTTTATATTAATAAACATCCACTTTATTGTGGTATTCTTTTTCATCGTTTTTTCTTTGAATTATTATTATTATTATTATTATTATTATTATTATTATTATTATTATTATTATTATTATTATTATTATTATTATTATTATTATTATTATTATTATTATTATTATTATTATTATTATTATTATTTTCCTACTTTCTGTGTTCCTTTTAACATATGATTTTCGCGGTATTTCTAATACTCTCGTCTTTTGTCCTTTTTATTATCTTGAGCCGAGGGTCTTTCGAAAATAATCTCTCTACCTCCTTGGGGTAGGGGTAATGTCTGCGTACACACTACCCTCCCCAGAAACCCCCCTTGTGAGATTTTACTGGGTTATTGTTGTTGTTATTTTATTGTGGTATTCTTTTATTTGTGTAGTACAAACTGGAGAATAACGTCGGTAGCTTTTCACATACATATTCATCCGTTATAAATTGTAGTAATAGAAGATATTAAATCTTTCCTTTATTTATAGTCTCAATATAACCAACCTCTTTCGCGAATACATTAGGAACTAAACAAGTTTCTTTGAGACTTACTAAAACACAATATGTTATTGGTAATCAATTGTGTTTCTACAAAATAGTAATAATTGGCTCTTCCAGAGCTCTCAATTAATTTGGTACTACACATATTCATCAACATCCATATGGTGAATATCTCTTTTAAAGAGAAAGTTATACCATTATGGGTATGGTCAAAATTATATGCAACATCTGTTTCTTGCATTACTATTGTCTTTTAATAATCACAATGCCAAGATATTTTGGCATACAATAGGTACACGATCAAAGACCATTCATGTCATTATAATGATATTATTTTCTTATATCATCTCAAACCTCTTTCTAGAGGTGAGTGTGGTATATTCACTGCTACTAGCACGTTCATATTCTTCCAAAAATGAATATGTATTCATAAATCAGATGCTATCACATTCACATCACGAATGGACCATAATAATGTATATGTGCTTTATAAAATCTCATGTCAAATCGATGACAAATATTACTTTCACAAAGTGAAGAATTTAGAGAATCCTTATTGTTCTCATTACCACAATGATGACGATTATAATTTTGTCTATTACCACGTCCACATCCATTGATACTGTCACGACCCCAAATTATCACATACTGCTATCACATTCTCTTAAGGGATGAGAATGGAGCAAATTCAATGGGACGAGTTTTCAATAGTTTGCCTACAATCATACATGAATTTGATCATGACAAAGCATAGAATTTTTACCACTTTCAGGTGGTTGTAAGTTCTTAGAAACTCCATTAGAGTTATAATCAAACTTTGTTTTCTTTGCTTGATATAAAATCAAATTATAGAATTTCAAGAATTTAAAAGTTTAAAATAAAGTAAAATACTTACCTTAAATCCAAAATTTAATCATGACGGAAGTTCATGGAACAATTGACAATCATTGTACTCAATCCCAAAGCTTCTACTCAATTGGTTAGAGTCTCGTGCTAATAACGTGTTATGAAACAATAAAAGAAGAAAAACAATATTGCATAAAAAAGTAGGGAGAGAACATTCTTATTGATTTGGGATGAATTACAATGAAATAGAATATTCTATTTATAGGGAAATTGTGACTTAGCCACCAACTAACAAATCCTAAAATCATTCTATATATATAGACATTCACCATAAATAAGACTATAGAATCATCAATGTCTTGAAAAATCTTTCAAGATAAAACTTGTAATTTACTCCAACTTTTAATAAGAAAAGTCTCAAATCTGGTGAAGAGCATGCGCCTAAAGTAGAAAAGAGGAAAGTAACACAGAAGGTTGGCAAGTGGCAACCTACATCTTCCTTACCTCACACAACAAGTAAGAACCTTTTACGAGTAGCCACTCAATTTTATATGGCACATCTTTAAAAAGCTTTTTTATGCTATATAAAAAATCTTTAATCTAGACATTTAATTTTATCCTTGTGATATATTTTTGTAATAAAAGAAATATCATGACATGTTTAGTATCATATAAATTATGAATATTCTTAATATGTTGTAATAATTTATTTTCCTATTATAAACGTTATACCTTATCAAACACTCTAATATAAAGTAAATTACTTACTTCTCCATATATGTATGGCATGTCGCACTAGCAAATTTAATTTACAAAATGCGCACGTCAATGAAAGCAGCTCGTGAGTATATCACGCCACCAAATTTGGCACACAACCATGCATTCACACACACACACACTAAGTTCTATAAATATCTACTGCAATTATTGGAAGGGCCATTCATTCGTCTCCTCCATAAATCAATAGTTATGGCACTACATTTCACTCATCTTTATTTTCCTTTATCATTCCTAATTATTTGCATATATGTGAATCCGACTCTTGCTGGAAAAGCTCACAACTTCTATCCTCTTTTTAAGGTTGATGCTGATGGCAGTATTCATAGGTATCAAGAGACCAAGTTTGTCCCTCCATCGTACAATCACAAAACAGGGGTACAATCCAAAGATGTAACCATTCTGCCTGAACAAAACGTATCAGCACGTATTTACCTTCCCAAAATCAGTGGAAAAAACCAAAAAATTCCTCTCCTTTTATACATCCACGGCGGTGGCTTTTGTGTTCAGTCAGCATTTTCTCCCATGTATGATAGTTATGTCCACAAGCTAACGGCTGAGGCCAATGTAATCGCCTTATCAATTGATTACAGACTAGCGCCAGAACATCCAATTCCTTCATGTTATGATGATTCTTGGGCTGTCATGAAATGGGCTGCACAAGGAATAGATCCCTGGCTCAAACAACATGCCGATTTTTCACGAGTTTATTTGGCTGGTGACAGCGCTGGGGCAAATATTGCTCATAACATGATGGTTCGTGCAAGTGAGGAAAGTCATTTTTTGCGTTCCCTAGTTGGAATGGTACTGGTTGATCCCTATTTCGGTAACCATAAGCCCGATACACTTTGGAATTATTTATGCCCAAAAACTACTGGGATTTATGATCCAAGATTTAATCCAGCAGCACATCCTAAGTTGCTGTCGAAGTTGAATTGTTCCAAGATTTTAGTTTGTACGGCAGGCAAAGATTTTTTGAGAGAAAGGGCATGGACTTATTACGAGACGGTGAGAAAAAGTGGGTGGAAAGGTACAGTGGGGATAAAGGAGATAGAAGGGGAGGGGCATGTCTTCCATTTATTTAACCAAACCTCCGAGAAAGCCAAGGTCTTGATGAAATCCCTGGTCCAATTCTTGGTCTAGTGCTATGATGATTCTTGGATACAAAATTGAATTAAGGATTTAGAGTCAGTAAGTTTAGAAACGAGTATAATTGTATTTGTATACACAATTTTCACTAAAAGCAATGAGTTTAGTAAAATTCACGGAACGTATTCTTGACTCGCCTATATTTGTGTATCATAAAAGATACTACAGCCGCTAAATTAAAGTGGTATCATAAGAGTCTAACAAACATATAGTGATATTAATTTTACGGTATCATGATTTTGTACTAATGAGAAGTGACGTCACTTTGAAAAACTAAGGAGCGTAACATGCCAGGAGAACTTTTGAAAATGTGAATAAAGATAAATTGCGGTGCTACGTCTTGGATAGTGATATATTATGATACATTGACGTCTGTGGCAGTAGTTGAGTAACGTTTTTCAACACACATTTTGAATAAATAAACACCTAACCACTATCATTTGAGCAGAAGATATGAGTATGAGTAGTACTAGGTGGTGAAATTAATCTTTACTCCGTACAAGCCGTTAAATTAAAGTAAAAATAACTTCCATATTTGTCGATATGGAAAATGGCCAAATATATATATGATTTACTTGTATCTTTCATATACTATTGGGTCATTCATATCCCTACCATCATACTTTGTAGTATCTTTGCCCTTAATTTGGACGGAGTGCCACATGACAGCTCCTCAATAAACATTCCCATCTAATTTTAAACCTTATCCGCTACCCACTTAAACCCCTAACCCGACCCACCTAAAAGCTTGAGGCATGTCAAAGACACTGTCTTAAGGATATTTCGCCCACACTGAGATGGATGTTATTAGGCGTATTCCCAGGATTCAACAAACTCTTCTATTATAACTAGGAACAGAAACAACAAAAATTAAGAAGAAAATCCAGCACAAAAGTAAAGTTTTAACATTTTTTTTACTACTTTCTTTTATATACTCCCTCTCCCCCTCAACATAAGAATACACATATATATAATAGTCCAAAATAAAAATGGACATCTAATGGCTAACGTTAAAATACAATTAGTATTCAAAGCTGTCAAAAACGTTAAATCCATTCAATGTTACTGTTACAAAAATTCTTTAACAATTGGTAACTTTTCAAAGCCATTCAAGGCTATTGACAACGGTGGTTTCAAAAGAATTTAAAGACTTGTAGAATATTATAATAATTTTCAGTTATAGATATTAAAATATATTCAATTAATTTGTCTAATAAAGACCCATTAAATGAATGAATCTAGACATCAATTTAAATATTCTTTTTGAGATATTAAAACTATTATTATTTTTCAACAATCCCCCACATAACTCAAAAAGAATATCATAATTAAATAATAATAAAATAATTTTACTGGGTTTCACAAATGAGCATAATGCGTCGAATCTGGTGTCTCTTAGACTATGAACCAGACCTAGACATAATAAGATTAAACTTACAGAACAAATGGTGAAGTTTAGAACTTCTATGAACCAAGAATTCTTTTGTAAGTTTAGTGTCTTATCTATCACATTACACCCGCACACACTTTGTTGTTTATCGCGGTTTTGCGCTAATAGGCCATGCGCGCGCCTGGTTTTCATGAGCGCTCTAGAAATTTCGCCACAAATTTCATAGGAGCGGCCCCACTCCACACTCATATAGGTCCATCCATCAAGTGTATTCTGCAGAGCAATACACCACCTACAAAAGGCTATGGATTAACAGATTAAGAGTTTAATAACTCAACTTCTCATTCCTTGCAGTCTTGCACTATTTACACATAGACACCATAGGAAGGGATATAGTTTAATAGTGCACATTTGATCAACTAATGACTTGTTATTACCCATATGAACCTACTTCATGGGATCTCCAATCACATAGGTTGGGTTACCATCATAGTTGATATAACTCAAATTGGCAAAAGTCTCATTCCCTTCGATGTTTCAGATAGTAATTGTTTTCCCAAAGGTTTAGTCAGAGGATCGGCCAAATTCACTTCTGACTTCACATAATCTATGGAAATTATTCCATCTTTCAGCAGCTGCTTTATCACATTATGTCTCAACCGAATATGTCTACTCTTCCCATTAAAGGATTTATTTTTGGCAATGGCTATTGCAGCTTGGCAATCACAATGCATCGACACAGAAGGCGTCGGTTTTATTCCAAGCGGAATACTCGCCAAAAGGTTCTTTAACCACTCGGCCTCATTGCCAGCTAATTCCAATGCCACAAACTCAGATTCCATGGTAGATCTAGCTATTATAGTTTGTTTAGCTGATTTCCATGCCACAGCACCCCCATCGAGGGTGAACACATAACCACTAGTGGATTTTGTCTCATCTGAATCAGAGATCCAGTTAGCATCACTGTATCCTTCTAGTACAATGGGAAATCCACTATATTTAATACCATATTTCATGATACCTCTCAAATATTTCATTATTCTTACTAATGCATTCCAATGATCATGACTCAGGTTTTGAGTATATCTACTCAATCTACACACAGGATATGCAATATCAGGTCTAGTAAAATTCATCAAATGCATTAGACTACCAATAACTTGAGCATATTTATTTTGATCTACAACATCTCCCTTATTCTTTTTTAATTGACTACTAGCATCATAAGGAGTGTTTACAGGTACCATATCAAAATTATCGAAAAATTTTAAGAATTCTTTCAACATAATGTTCTTGAGTCAACATCAAACTATTGCCATCTCTTATAATTTTCATGCCTAAAATGACACTAGCTTCTCCCATGTCTTTCATCTCAAAATTAGAAGACAAGAACAATTTGGTTTTATGTACCAAATCAAGGCTAGAACTAAAAATAAGCATGTCATCTACATAAAGGCAAATAATAACACATGTACCATCCACACATTTTGTATAAACACATTTATCTACTTCAATTGATGAAAAACCCTCATTAATCAATACTTGATCAAATTTTTCATGCCATTGTTTAGGCGCTTGTTTTAGACCATACAAAGATTTTAGCAATTTACATACTCTATTTTCTTGGCCAGACACTACACAACCCTCGGGTTGCTCTATGTAAATTTCCTCCTCCAAATCACCATTTAAAAAAGTAGTTTTAATATCCATTTGGTGAATATGAAGTTTATAAATAGAAGCCAAGGCAAGTAAAATATGAATTGAGGAAATTCTAGTTACAGGAGCATATGTATCAAAATAATCAATATTTTGCTTTTAGGTAAAACCTTTTGCAACAAGTCTAGCTTTGTACTTATCAATGGAACCATCCGGATTAAGTTTCTTCTTAAAAATCCATTTACAACCAATGGGTTTAGCTCTCGGAGGTAAATCAACTAAAATCCAAGTTTTATTTTGTAAAATTGAATTTAATTCTACATCAATAGCTTCTTTCCAAAATGATGCATCAGAAGAAGAAATAGCTTCATAATATGTTACAGGATCATTATCCACAAAATAAGTATTAAAAATCATTACCAAAAGATTTTTCTTTCCTTGGTCTTTTTCTTCTTCTTAAATCCTCACTTTCAAAATTATTTTGAATAATTGGAACATGTGAAATATTATCACTTGGAATAACAGGAGCATCATTATTTTCTCAAATTTTAAAGGAAATTTTTTTTCAAAAAATTCAGCATTTTTTGTTTCAACAATAGTATTATTTTCAAGTACATCACTTTTAACTACTAAAAATCTATATGATGCACTGCTTTCAGCATACCCAATAAACATACAATCAGATGTTTTAGATCCTATTTTCCTTTTCTTAGGATCAGGCAACATAACTTTAGCAAGGCACCTCCACACTTTCAAATATTTCAAATTAGGTGGATACCTTTTCCATAACTCATAAGAAGTTATACCGGTTTTCTTATAAGGAATTCTATTTTGTAAATGACAAGCAGATAAAATGGCTTCACCCCAAAGATTATCCGGAGCACCAGAACTAAAAAGCATGCTATTCATCATTTCCTTTAAAGTACTATTTTTCCTTTCCGCTACACCATTTGATTGTGGAGAATATGGCGGAGTTATCTCGTGAATTATGTCTTCTTTCTCACAATAATCATTCAACAAAATAAATTCACCACCTCTATCAGATCTAACTCTTTTGATTTTCTTATCCAATTGATTTTCTACTTCAGCTTTATAAATTAAAAACTTATCAAAAGCTTCATCTTTATTTCTCAACAAATAAATTTTTGTATATCTAGAAAAATCGTCTATAAAAGTCACATAATATTTTTTCCCTCCTCTAGTCATAGTTTGTTTCAAGTCTCCTAAATCAGTATGTATTAAACTTAACAATTCAGATTCTCTAAATACCGAAGCACATGATTTCTTAGTTTGTTTAGCTTCTGCACAAACTTCACACTTATCAATATTCAAAAAATTAATATTTGAAATAAGACCTAAAGAATGCATTTTTTTAATATAAGATAAACTAACATGTCCTAATCTAGCATGCCATAAATTAAAAGAATCAACCAAGCAAGCAGAAGTACTAGCATTTTCATTGATAACATTGAGTACAAACAAGCCATGGTTATAATATCCCTTGCCAACAAAATTATTATTCTTGGTCAACACGACCTTATCAGATTCAAAAGCAACCTTCACCCCCACTTTTCCTAATAATCCCACAGAGACCAAATTGGCTCGGATACTAGGAACATGCAACACATCATTCAATGCCAAAGTTTTGCCAGATGTGAGTTTGAGAAGAACTTTGCCTTTTCCAAGAACTTGAGTAGTTCTTGAATCACCAAGATAGACAACTTCTTCTCCCTCCTCAACTTGGGTGTAAGACACAAAGTCTTTTTTGTTAGCACATATGTGCCTAGTGGCACCAGAATCTAACACCCAATCTTTCACATTGACCACAAGGTTCATTTGGGAAACAACCGCAACAATTATATCATCCACTTTGGCTTCAGTCAAACTTACTTTAGACTTAGTGGGATTGTCATTCCCAACTCTTTTCCCGCATCGAGCAACATAGTGGCTAGGTTTATTGTTGGTTTTGGGCTTATAACCATTTCTTTTATCATACATGTTACTTGATTTTTTCGGAGGGTTGTTGTCCTCCACAAGGCTGCTTCTAGTAGCAATTTCTTTTCCTTTGTCAACAACAATGTGTTTGCGGTTAAAACCAAAAACAGTAACATTAGCAACATTATTCTCCATAATAACTACGTGGAAATATCCTTAAGATTGTTGGAAAAATTTGATGAATATGGAGAATAAAAGGCTTAGCTTGAGGCGTGTCAAGGACACTGTCCTTAAGGATATTTCGCCTACACCGAGATAAATAATATTAGGCGTATCCCCAGGATTCAACAAGCTCTTCTAGTATAACTAGGAGCAGAAACAACAAAAATTTATAAGATGAAAACCCAGCACAAAAGAAAGAAGAGAAAAAGTTTTTACTATGTTTCTTTTCAATACTCCCTCTCACCCTCAACTTAAGAATACACATATATATAATAGTCCAAAATAAAAATGGACATCTAATGGCTAACGTTAAAATACAATTAGTATTCAAAGCTGTCAAAAACGTTAAATCCATTCAATGTTACTGTTACAAAAATTCTTTAACAATTGGTAACTTTTCAAAGCCATTCAAGGCTATTGACAACGGTGGTTTCAAAAGAATTTAAAGACTTGTTAGAATATTATAATAATTTTCAGTTATAGATATTAAAATATATTCAATTAATTTGTCTAATAAAGACCCATTAAATGAATGAATCTAGACATCAATTTAAATATTCTTTTTGAGATATTAAAACTATTATTATTTTTCAACATCCGCTACCCACTTACACCCCTAACCCGACCCACCTAAAATTTACGGAAATACAATCCCCAATCCTAACTAAAAACGCAACCAATCGCAAAACATAATCTCTCCTCGTTAAAACATATCCTCAATGTCATCTGTTTCATAGTTTTGTACAACTAAGGTACAAATTTTCTTTGATTAAATTTTTATTTAAGTTTATTTAAAAGGTAAATATGTTTCTAAAATTATTTAAGGTTTATTTTTAGGGTTTACAACTAAGTCATTTATGAATTTCTGAAACTTTTTTTTAGTCTAAGGTTTTAGGTGTTGGTTCAAACCGACAATATATATATATATATTGTTTAGGTTTAGTGCTAAAAAAAATTTTGCATGTGTACTTCTAAGTGATGGTTCTTTTGATTTTTCTTTAGGTTTTGGATAATTTTGGGGTTCAGAAATTTGGGGATGTTAAATTTCAGAGATGTATGGTTTAGTTTATTAGGACATCATGTATTTTATTCTTCATATGTCATTTTGTGTTTTTCCTCTATAACAGTACTGTCTTTTTCCGTTTTTAATTATTTAACAGTATTTTTAATTATTTTATTCTTCACAAAAGATTATGAGTTTTTGTTTTTTAAGTAGGATAATGTGATCTCTTTTTATGTTTTAAAATATGTTGTCCTTTTAGGACTCAGTAGTTTTATTTTTTATTCTTTACTACAAATTGAAAATTATTTGTAAGTGGTCCTCTAAAATATTTACGGGGTATAAAATGGTTAAAGTTGACCTACTCTTCAATCATAGTGGTGATTGGATAAGAGAACCACATCTACTATACTCTAAAAAATTGGTCCACACTTGGCCGGGGTATGATTCTCATCTTTTATCTTTTATTGACATAGTGAATGAGTACACTACAAAGAGAATTTGTAGGTATTCAGCAGCTTATTGTAACTGCTCCTTCTGAAAAATAATATGAAATAGAGGGGGATGATGGGATTAGGAAGTTATTATCTTTTGTTTCTGAAGAGTATCATATCATAAACATATATGCAGTAGATGAATGTCACCCTTCTCTAGAAGTTCCCAATATTGTCCAACATGCTGAATCATTTTTTGCTGTAGTTAATGAGGTTGGTACTGGTTATAGTGAGAGTGATTGTGAAGCTGGTTCTGATTGTCCAGAATATGACTCTACAGAGTTTGACAAAATTACTACTCAAAAGAAAACAAAGATTACAGTAGGTCTAGAAGATTACAAAGAATTATCTAAGGGTATGTCCTTCAAGGACATACCATAAGCAAGGAAGTGCATTAAACTTTATTCTTTGGCTAATAAGGTAAAGTTAGAGGTTGTTAAAAGTGATAAGCTTAGGTTGAGATATGAATGTATTCCACGGTGTCCATTTATATGTCATATTTCCTGAGGAAAAAGGTTCTCCTGGAGTGAAAATTAAAACTCTAAATCCTGAACATGAGCATGGTCCATCATATGACAACTCTAGGGTTGATTACAATACTATAGCTCATTATTTCAAGATAATCCAAAGTTTAAGGTAAAGGAATGAGGACTGATTTAAAAGAATCTTCTGAGTTAAATGCCAGTAAATGAAAGTGCAAGAGAGCAAAAAGGATGGTATTAGAAATTTTAGAGGGGAGCTTTAAAGCTGGTTACAAGAAATTAGATGCTTATGCCAATGAACTTAGAGACTCAAATCCGAAAAGTGATGTTGTAATCAATTTGTCTAAAGAGACACTTGTCGACCCCGTTACCTTGCATTTACATATATTATGCTTTTAAATCAGTATTAGAATATATCGAGTGAGTTAGGAGTGATTTGGATTGAAAATGAAACAAATAGCATGTTTGAAGAAAGCTTGAATATGAGAAGTCAACCAAGAGTTGACTATTGAGTTAGAGTGCTCGGAACCGGATTCCGATGATTCGACTAGTTCCGGGGAATCATTTATGACTTAGGAGAACAATCGGAATTGAATTCGGAGGTCCGTGTAGTTTTAGGCTTGAATTGGCGAAGGTTGAATTTTGGCGAAAACCGGATGGTAGGTGATATTTTGATCCGGGGGTCGGAATGGAATTTCTGACAATTTCTGTAGCTTCGTTATGTGATTTTGGATGTGTCTGCAAATTTTCAGGTCATTCGGACATCGTTTGATCGGGTTTTGGATTGAATGTTAGTTTTGAAAGCTTTGAAGAAACTTAGGCTTGAATTCGTGTGTAAATGGCGATTTTGATGTTTAGCATGGTGTTTTTATGATTGGAACAAGTCCGTATCATGTTTTGGAGTACGTTGGTGGTTTTCGTTGGGGTCCCGGGGGCCTCGGGATGATTTCGGACCATCAACCGGGCATTTGGACTTGGCAAAAATCTGCACAAAAACTGCAGGTTCTGCCGAGGCCTTTAAGCCTTCGCGTTCGCGTGGCAAGGGCCGCGTTCGCGAAGGCCAAGCTTATCAGTGCATCGCGTTCGCGGGAAGGGGAGCCGCATTCGCGTAGGCCAGGGATCGTGTGCATCGCGTTCGCGTTCCAGCAGTCGCGTTCGCGTAGGTGTGCGAGGGTAAGGCTTCGCGTTCGCGGGAGGAGTATCGCGAATGCGTAGAAGGATTTTGGGCGCTGGGAGTTTGAGCATCGTGAACGCGTGAATGGCGTCGCGTTCGCGAAGGGTAGCTGGAAGTTGGGCATCGCGAACGCGTGGAAGGCGCCGCGTTCGCGAAGGGTAAGAGAGGGGTTGTTCATCGCGAACGCGTGAGGGCTCACGCGAACGCGAAGAGCAAAAGTCTCTGGCAGTGAATAAAATCCAGAAGCAGAGGGGTTACGGGTTTACACCCCCAAAACATAATTTTGAGCCCTAGAGAGAAGAAAACTCGAGGAAATCACTGAGAAGTCATCGGGTATTCGTCGGAGGTAAGATTCTTGACTCAAAAACATCATTTTATAGTAGAATTAACATCAATCTTCATGAAATTGGGTTGAAATCTTGAAGAAATGTGGCCTAAATGTTGAAAACGGGATTTTTGGATTTGGAAGGCCATTTGAACTCCGATTTCGATAAATTTTATATGCACGGACTCGTGGCGAGATGAGGGTCGCGTTGGTGCTAATTTCGAATTTTTCCGAGCAGTGGGGCCCGGGCTCGGGTTTTACCAACTTGGTGTATTTATGCGAATTTCATGTAAATTGAAATGGGTTATGATTATTTGACCCGTATTTGATATAATTATTGTGGTTTGACTAGATTCCACGCACGAGGGAGCTAAATTCAAAGGAAAAGGCATCGCGGACGAGTCTACGACCGGCTAGAGGTGAGTAGTTTGTGTATATGGTAGCCTGAGGGTTCGAAACCCCAGCTTAGCACATTGTGACGCTAGTAGGCGTGGCTCGCACACCGTGGCAGGTGCGGGATTGATTGTGACTAGGTATTGAGACTTGGTCCATCTCGGAAATGAATAATATGTTGTTAGTGTTGGAAATACACTGTATTTGATATATTTGTGGGCTGTAAGCCTTGTTTGGGGCCTTGTGCCGACCTGTAGTGTCCTTAGAGGACAATATTTACGTGATAGCTATAATTGCTTAAATCACTGATCTCAGTCCTGGAAATTGTAATCACACTTTTGGAAATGCTAAGTCACCTGCTTTTGCAAATTTAATAAAGTTTAAGTATTTTTCATAAATTATGAATTGAAAACCAGAATTAAGAAAAATGAACTGTTTTGTGACTTAATTGCTTATTGTGGACTGAGTATGGTATCGCGCTGCACGCCGCAGTGGTTGATATGAGGATCGGGCTGCACGCCGCAGCAGTATTGTGCTTGGGCTGTAGGAGCCCCTCCGGAGTCTGTACACACCCCAGTGAGCGCCGTCGACGTTAAATTGGATCGGGCTACATGCCATAGCGGTTATGTGCATTGCATTGCATCTTTATTTGTTGAATTACTCTGTGGTAGCTGAATTGTACTGTTGATGCTAGTTCGTAGGAGATTCGGACTATAGTGTAGCTTCATATTGTGGTATTCTGTGGATTTCTTATTTTCAGCTACTTGTATATATTTATTACTCACTGAGTACTTAGTACTCACCCCTACTCCCTGCACCTTTTGTGTGCAGACTCAGGTACTCAGGAGCAGTAGACAGGCATTTCCAGCGTTTGCAGTGTCATATCGAGTTGCTGAGGTAGCTGCCTACGTTCGCATAACCTAGCTTCTCCTCTCTTTTCCGCTTGTTATTTGTATTTTGTATTCGTACTTGAGTATTTCTATACAATACTCTCTATTCCTCGTTGGTTTTTGTTAGAGGCTCGAGACTTGTGACTCCGGCATCTTCGGGAGTGTCGATATTTTATTCTTTATTATTATTATCGGAGTTCTTAAACTCATATATTCTTCTGGGTTGTCCATTTGGGACTGGTATTAGATGAAATCAGTAAATGGTTGGTCTGGCTGGCCCAGCTTGATTGTTGGGCGCCATCACGACCGGATTTGGGTCGTGACAAGTTGGTATCGGAGCCTAGGTTATTAGGACTCGCGAGTCATGAGCCGGTTTAGTAGGCTTTCGCGGATCGGTACGTAGACGTCCGTATCTATCCTCGGAGGGCTACATAAACTTTAGGAAAAACCTCATTTTCTTGGATTCATATCGTGCGATCTGTGTTATCATGAAATTAAAATTTTCCATATTCTATTCTCTCGCAGATGGCGAGAACACGAGCTAACGGACGTGGCGGATGACCACCATTGGCACCCAGAGGCCGTGGTCGTGGTAGAGGTAGCAGCAGTACCAGCACCTGCTGACCCACCAGCTGACCAGGCTCAGGGTCAGTTTCCTGCACCAGTGGCCCAGGTTCAGGATCAGGTTCCAGCTCCAGACGCTCCGGCAGCTCAGGTTCAGGCACCGGCAGTTCCCATTGTGATACTGGGTCTTCAGGAGACTTTGGCTCAGATTCTATCAGTATGCACTGGCTTGGCTCAGGTAGTTGTAGCCTCTACTGCAACGTCGTCTTCATAAGCAGGGCGGTAATCAGACCCCCGTGGCTCGTACACCCGAGCCAGTAGTACATGGTATTCAGGCACCTGGGGCAGCTACAGTTCAGCCAGTTGCACCCGTTGCACCAGCTCCTGCTCATGTGGTTCCAGTTATGCCCGACGATGAGCAGCGTCGTTTGGAGAGGTTTGAGAGGCTACAGCCTCCGACATTCAGTGGTGCCGAGGGCGAGGACGCCCAGGTTTTTCTTGATAAATGTTAGCGTATGCTTCGCACCATGGGTATTCTGGAGTCCAGCGGTGTTTCTTTCACCACTTTTCGGTTCACAGGTGCAGCATTTCAGTGGTGGGAGGATTTCGAGAGGCGTAGGCCCGCTAGGGCAGCACCCCTCACTTGGCAGCAGTTCTCCACGATATTTTTGGGGAAGTATGTGCCTCAGTCCGAGAGAGAGGAGCTGCGACGTCAGTTTGAGTGGCTGAAGTAGGGGGACATGACGGTTACTCAGTATGAGATAACATTCACACAGCTGGCCCGTCATGCCATGTGGATGGTTCCTATGGACAGAGAGAGGATCAGGAGATTTATAGATGGCCTTATTTATCCCATCCATATATTGATGACCAGAGAGAGAGCTTCGGCAGTTACTGTAATGACCCGGCCCGTTATGATATGAGTTATCACCTCGTTATCCCCGTTATAAGCTTGTTGATGTTGTAATATGCATGTTGGATAAGTTTGAGTCAAACCGGGTTGAGTTTGGATCGGAATTTAATTTGGAGGCCCGGTGTAGAAATAGGCTTGAATTGGCCAAGGTTGAATTTTGGCGAAATCCGAACGTTAGGTGAGATTTTGATCCGGGGATCAGAATGGAATTCCGACAATTCCTGTAGCTTTGTTATGTGATTTTGGATATGTCCGCAAAATTTCAGGTCATTCGGACATCGTTTGGTCGGGTTTTTGATCGAATGCTAGTTTCGGAAGTTTGAATGAAAACTTAGGCTTGAATTTGATTGGATTCGATGTTTTCTGTGTTTAAGGGAGTGTTCTTATGATTGGAACAAGTTCGTATCGTGTTTTGGAGTATGTTGGTGGTTTTCGTTGGGGTCCCGGGAGCCTCGGGATGAATTCGGGGGTCCAAACGGACCAATTTGTGCCAAAGGCACTGCTGTTTCTGCTGCAATTAGTGCAGAAGATTTTTGTGCTTCGCGATCGCGAAGCTATGTCTGCGATCGCGTAGGGTTAAGCTGGGAAGTTCTGCGATCGCAAGGTTGAGACTGCGATCACGTAGTGTATCAAGATGAGGTTGGGAGATTGCTCTTCGCGATCGCAGGAGTAGATTTCGATGTGATTCTAGGCATGGATTGGCTATCTCCTTACCATGCGATTCTGGACTGTCATGCCAAGATAGTCACACTAGCTATTCCATGTATTCCGAGTATCGAGTAGCGTGGCTTGACTGATTATGTGTCCGACAGGGAAATTTCTTATATAAAGGCCCAACGAATGATTGGGAAGGGTTGCTTATCTTATTTGGCTTTCATTAGAGATGTTGAGGCTGAGACACCCAGTCTTGATTAGGTTCCCATTGTGAGGGAGTTTCCGGATGTATTTCCAACAGACCTACCGGGCATGCCGCCTGACAGGGATATTGACTTTGGTATTGACTTGGTGCCGGGCACTCAGCCCATTTCTATTCCTCCCTATCGCATGGCACCAGCGGAGTTAAAAGAATTGAAGGAACAACTCCAGGAACTCTTAGATAAGGGTTTCATTCGTCCGAGTGTGTCACCTTGGGGTGCACCGGTGTTGTTCGTAAAGAAGAAAGATGGCACAATGAGAATGTGCATTGATTACAGGCAGCTAAACAAGGTAACAATGAAGAATAAGTACCCATTGCCTCGTATTGAGGACCTATTTGATCAGCTCCAGGGAGCTAGTGTATTCTTCTAAGATTGATCTTCGATCGGCTATCATCAGTTGAAGATCAGGGACTCAGATATTATGAAGACAGCGTTCAGGACGCGATATGGGCACTACGAGTTCCCGGTGATGTCTTTCGGGTTGACTAATGCCCCAGCAGCATTCATGCACTTGATGAATAGTGTATTTCGGCCGTACCTTGATTCTTTTATGATTGTGTTTATTGATGATATTCTGGTGTATTCACGCAGCCAGGAGGAGCATGCACAACATTTGAGGGTGGTATTGCAGAGGTCGAGAGAAGAGAAGCTCTATGCGAAATTCACTAAGTTGTGAGTTTTGGCTTGATACCGTCGGTTTTCTGGGACATATATAGTGTCCAGCGACGGTATTCGGGTTGATCCACGTAAGGTCGAGGTCGTGCGGAACTGGCCCGCACCTTCCTCGCCCATAGAGATTCGCAGTTTTCTTGGCTTGGTAGGCTATTATCGCCGGCTTGTTCAGGGTTTCTCATCTATTGCTTCACCATCGACTAAGTTGACACGAAGAATGCTCCATTTACGTGGTCCGACGAATGCGAGGAGTAGCTTCCGTAAGCTCAAGCGAGGCTTTGACCACGCCTCCAGCACTTGTGTTGCCATCGCCTCGTGGTCATATACGGTGTATCGTGATGCTTCTAGAGTTGGACTCGGCTGTGTGTTAATGCAGGAGGGTGGAGTTATTGCATATGCTTCTCGTCACCTAAAGCCCCACGAGAAAAACTACCATGTTCATGATTTGGAGTTAGCTCTGCTATTGTTCATGCCTTGAAGATTTGGAGGCATTACTTAAATGGTGTATCTTGTGATGTATATACAGACCACCGCAGCCTTAAGCATTTGTTTAAGCAGAAAGATCTAAATTTGAGGCAGCGGAGATGGCTTGAATTGCTTAAAGACTATGATATTACTATCTTGTACCATCCCGGGAAAGCCAATGTAATGGCTGATGCATTGAGCCGGAAGGCTATTAGTATGGGCAGCTTGGCGTATATTCCAGTTGGGGAGAGACCCCTAGTAGTTGATGTTCAGGCGTTAGCTAATCAGATGGTAAGGCTGGATGTTTCTGAGCCCAGTCGGGTGATGGCTTGTGTAGTAGCTCGTTCTTCTTTATATGATCGTATTCGAGAGCGCCAGTATGATGATCCACACTTACTTGTCCTTAATGACAGAGTTCAGCATGATGATGCCAGAGATGTCACTATTGATAGTGATGGTGTATTGCGGATGCAGGGCCGGATATGTGTGCCCAATGTTGATGGCCTTCGTGAGTTGATATTGGAGGAGGCCCACAGCTCGCGGTATTCTATTCATCCAGGAGCCGCGAAGATGTATCAGGATTTGAAGCAGCATTACTGGTGGAGAAAGATGAAGAAAGATATTGTGAGCCATGTGGCTCGGTGTCTAAACTGTCAGCAGGTTAAGTATGAGCATTAGAGACCTGGTGGTGTATTCCAGCGTATTGATATTCCTGAGTGGAAGTGGTAAAGAATAACTATGGACTTCGTTAGTGGACTCCCTTGGACAGCGAGGAAGTTTGATTCTATTTGGGTGGTGGTGGATAGGTTGACCAAGTCAGCTCACTTCATCCCAGTGTGTACTACTTATTCCTCAGAGCGGTTGGCAGAGATATTCATCCGCGAGATAGTGAGATTGCATGGAGTTCCCATTTCTATTATATCAGACAGAGGTACCCAGTTCACTTCTCAGTTCTGGAGGACATTTCAGCGAGAGTTGGGTTCACAAGTAGAGCTGAGCACAACATTTCATCCACAGACGGATGGGCAGTCTGAGCGTACTATTCAGATATTGGAGGACATGTTGCGTGCTTGTGTCATTGATTTTGGTGGTTCATGGGCTGATTATTTGCCTTTGGCGGAGTTTGCTTATAATAATAGCTATCAGTCCAGCATTCAGATGGCACCGTATGAAGCTTTATATGGGAGGCGGTGTAGGTCTCCAGTCTGTTGGTTCGAGCCCGGCGAGGCTAGGTTGTTGGGGACAGAGTTAGTCCAAGATGCCTTAGACAAGGTGAAGGTGATTCAGAGAGACTTCGCACAGCTCAGTCGCGTTAGAAGAGTTATGCGGACCGGAAGGTCCGAGATGTGTCTTATTCAGTAGGTGAGAAGGTGTTGCTGAAGGTTTCGCCTATGAAGGGTGTTATGAGGTTTGGAAAGAAAGGGAAGTTGAGCCCAAGGTTTATCGGACCTTTTGAGGTGCTTAGGAAAGTTGGGGAGGTGGCTTATATGCTTGCTTTGCCACCCAGTTTGTCGGGGGTTCACCCGGTGTTCCATGTATCTATGCTCTGGAAGTATGTCGGAGACCCGTCTCATGTGTTGGACTTCAACACGATACAGCTAGATGAGGATTTGACTTATGATGTGGAACCAGTAGCCATTTTGGGTCGACAGGTTCGTAAGCTGAGATCCAAGGACATAGCTTCAGTGAAAGTGCAGTGGAGAGGTCGTCCCGTGGAGGAAGCAACTTGGGAGACCGAGCAGAAAATGCGGAGCAGATATCCACACTTGTTTGATGCTCCAGGTATGTTTCTTAACCCGCTCGCGGACGAGCGTTTGTTTAAGTTGGGAGAATGTAACGACCCGGCCCGTCGTTACGGGAATTACCACCCCGTTACCTTGCATTTACATATATTATGCTTTTAAATCAGTATTAGAATATATCGGGTGAGTTAGGAGTGATTTGGATTGAAAATGAAACAAATAGCATGTTTGAAGAAAGCTTGACTATGAGAAGTCAACCAAGAGTTGACTATTGAGTTAGAGTGCTCGGAACCGGATTCTGATGATTCGACTAGTTCCGGGGGATCATTTATGACTTAGGAGAGCAATCTGAATTGAATTCGGAGGTCCGGTGTAGTTTTAGGCTTGAATTGGCGAAGGTTGAATTTTGGCGAAAACCGGATGGTAGGTGATATTTTGATCCGGGGTCGGAATGGAATTCCGACAATTTCCGTAGCTTCGTTATGTGATTTTGGATATGTCTGCAAATTTTCAGGTCATTCGGACATCGTTTGATCGGGTTTTGGATTGAATGTTAGTTTTGAAAGCTTTGAAGAAACTTAGGCTTGAATTCGTGTGTAAATGGCGATTTTGATGTTTAGCATGGTGTTTTTATGATTGGAACAAGTCCGTATCATGTTTTGGAGTACGTTGGTGGTTTTCGTTGGGGTCCCGGGGGCCTCGGGATGATTTCGGACCATCAACCGGCATTTGGACTTGGCAAAAATTTGCAGGTTCTTCCCAGGCCTTTAAGCCTTCGCGTTCGCGTGGCAAGGGCCGCGTTCGCGAAGGTCAAGCGAATCAGTGCATCGCGTTCGCGAGGAGGGGAGCCGCGTTCGCGTAGGCCAGGGATCGTATGCATCGCGTTCGCGTTCCAGTGGTCGCGTTCGCGTATGTGTGTGAGGGTAAGGCTTCGCGTTCGCGGGAGGAGTATCGCGAACGCGTAGAAGGAAAAAATAGGTGACTGGGAAGATTGTTCATCGCGAACGCGTGGGGAGGTTCGTGTTTGCGTAGGGTAAGTCAGAGACGGGCATCGCGAACGCGTGGGAGTCGTCGTGTTCGTGTAGGGAAAGAGGGGGCTGTTCATCGCGAACACGTGGGAGCTCACACGAACGCGAAGAGCAAAAAGCTCCGGCAGTGAATAAAATCCAGAAACAGAAGGCTTACGGGTTTACACCCCCAAAACATAATTTTGAGCCCTAGAGAGAAGAAAACTCGAGGAAATCACTGAGAAGTCATCGGGTATTCGTCGGAGGTAAGATTCTTGACTCAAAAACATCATTTTATAGTAGAATTAACATCAATCTTCATGAAATTGGGTTGAAATCTTGAAGAAATGTGGCCTAAATATTGAAAACAGGATTTTTGGATTTGGAAGGCCATTTGAACTCCGATTTCGATAAATTTTATATGCACGGACTCGTGGCGAGATGAGGGTCGCGTTGGTACTAATTTCGAAATTTTCCGAGCAGTGGGCCCGGGGTCGGGTTTTACCAACTTAGTGTATTTATGCGAATTTCATGTAAATTGAAATGGGTTATGATTATTTGACCCGTATTTTATATAATTATTGTGGTTTGACTAGATTCTACACACGAGGGAGCTAAATTCAAAGGGAAAAGGCATCGCGGACGAGTCTACGACCGGCCTAGAGGTGAGTAGTTTGTGTATATGGTAGCCTGAGGGTTCGAAACCCCGGCTTAGCACATTGTGACGCTGCTAGGGCGTGGCTCGCACACCGTGGCAGGTGCGGGATTGATTGTGACCGGGGATTGAGACTTGGTCCATCCCGAAAATGAATAATATGTTATTAGTGTTGGAAATACACTGTATTTGATATATTTGTGGGTTGTAAGCCTTGTTTGGGGCCTTGTGCCGATCTGTAGCGTCCTTAGAGAACAATATTTATGTGATAGCTATAATTGCTTAAATCACTGATCTCAGTCCTGGAAATTGAAATCACCCTTTGAAATGCTAAGTCATCGGCTTTTACAAATTTAATAAAGTTTAAGTATTTTTCATAAATTATGAATTGAAAACTGGAATTAGGAAAATGGAACTGTTTTGTGACTTAATTGCTTATTGTGGACTGAGCATGGGATCGGGCTGCACGCCATAGTGGTTGATATGAGGATCGGGCTGCACGCCGTAGCAGTATTGCGCTTGGGCTGTAGGAGCCCCTCCGGAGTCTGTACACACCCCCAGTGAGCGCCGTCGACGTTAAATTGGATCGGGCTACACGCCGTAGCGGTTATGTGCATTGCATCGCATCTTTATTTTGTTGAATTACTCTGTGGTAGCTGTATTGTATTGTTGTTGCTAGTTCGTAGGAGATTCGGACTATAGTGTAGCTTCATATTGTGGTATTTTGTGGATTTCTTACTGTCAGCTACTTATATATATTTGTTACTCACTGAGTACTTACTACTCACCCCTACTCCCTGCACCTTTTGTGTGCAGACTCAGGTACTCAGGAGCAGTAGACAGGCAATTCCAGCATTTTTCGTGTCATATCGAGTTGCCGAGGTAGCTGCCTACGTTCGCAGAACCTAGCTTCTCCTCTCCTTTCCAGTTGTTATTTGTATTTTGTATTCAGACTTGAGTATTTCTATACAATACTCTCTATTCCTGTTGGGTTTTGTTAGAGGCTCTAGACTTGTGACTCCGGATCTTTGGGAGTGTCAGTATTTTGTTCATTTCTATTATTATTGGAGTTCTTAAACTCATATATTCTTCTTGGGATGTCCATTTGGGACTGATATCGTTGTGATAATTGAATTGTTGGTCTGGCTGGCCTAGCTTAATTGTTGGGCGCTATCACGACCCGATTTGGGTCGTGACAAGTTGGTATCAGAGCTCTAGGTTATTAGGACTCGCGAGTCATGAGCCGGCTTAGTAGGCTTTCGCGGATCGGTACGTAGACGTCCGTATCTATCCTCGGCAGGCTACAGAACTTTAGGAAAAACCTCATTTCTTGGATTCATATCGTGCGATCCGTGTTATCATGAAATTAAAATTTTCCATATTCTATTCTCTCGCGATGGCGAGAACACGAGCTAACCGGACGTGGCGGACGACCACCATCGGCACCCGCAGTCCGTGGTCGTGGCAGGTAGGGCAGACAGAGCCACGCACTCGCTAACCCACCACCCGACCGTACTCGTGGTCGATTCCCGCACCGGTGGCCCGTACTCGTGACCGCATTCCAGCCGCGGACGCTCCGGCAACTCAGGTTCGGCACCAGCAGTGCCCATTGTCATACCGGGTCTTCGGGAGACCTTGGCTCAAATCTTATCGGCGTGCACGAGCTTGGCTCGGGTAGTGGCGGCCATCGCCGTAGTATCTTCTTCACAGTGCGGGGGGGGGAATCGGACCCCGTGGCTCACACACCCGAGCCGGTCCAGCCAGTTGCGCCCGTTGCACCGCTCCTGCTTATATGGTTCCGGCTATGCCCGACGACGAGCAGCGTCGTTTGGAGATATTTGAGAGGCTACAGCCTCCGACATTCAGTGGTGCCGAGGGCGAGGACGCCCGGGTTTTCTTGACAGATGTCACCGCATGCTTCGCACCGCGGGTATTCTAGAGTCCGCGGTGTTTCATTCACCACTTTTCGCCCATAGGTGCGCATTTCGGTGGCGGGAGGATTTCGAGAGGCGTAGGCCCGCCGGGGCGGCGCCCTCACTGGGCAGCAGTTCTCCACGGCATTTTTGGAGAAGACATGCCTCGGCCTCGAGAGGAGCTGCGACGTCAGTTTGAGTGGCTGAAGCAGGGAGATATGACGGTTACTCAGTATGAGATGAGATTCACACAGTTGGCCCGTCATGCTATGAGGATGGTTCCTACAGACCGAGAGAGGATTCCGAGATTTATCGATGGCCTTATTTATCCCATTCGCATATTGATGACCAGGGAGAGAGCTTCGGCAGTACTTTTGAGGAGGTGGTTGATGCTGCCCGTCACATTGAGACAGATCGACGCAGAGAGCGGGAAGAGAGAGAGGTTAAGAGGCCTCGTGGTACTAGCAATTACAGTGGTGCTCCGTCTAGGGGCCAATCCCAGCATAGCAGGGGTCGTTCTTTCAGTTCTCATCAGTCTGGACGTGCAGAGTCCAGTGGGGTTTCATTAGATCATGGTCGTCAGGGCCATCAGGGTTATCAGGGTCAGCAGAGCCGTCAGCAGAGTCAGCCTGCACTGAGTGCTCTTCCAGCTCAGAGCTCTGCTCCTGTTTCCTCAGCACAGGGTTCATCGGTAGCGAGGGGTCCTCAGCAGCCCCTTCTTCCATCTTCAGGCCGTTGTTTTGAGTGCGGCGATTTGGGCCATATCAGGAGAGAGTGTCCTCAGTGGCTTCGTAAGCGGTCTCAGCAGAGGGATCAGCCTTCGTCTTCTACTCCTGTTTCTTCAGCGCCAGCACAGTCGGCTAGGACTGGTGGCCAGGTATCCAGAGGTCGCCCTAGGGGCGAGGATCGTACTAGTAGAGGCCGGGCTCGTTTCTATGCTCTTCCGGATATGAAGGATGCTAGTGCTTCAGATGCGGTCATTTCAGGTATTATCTCAGTCTGCCACAAGGATGCTTCTGTCTTATTTGATCCCGGATCCACCTATTCTTATGTCTCTACTTATTTTGCACATCATTTGGGTATGACCCGTGGTATTCTTGCTTTGCCCGTACATGTGTCTACCCCAGTGGGGGATACTGTTGTTGTGGATCAGGTATATCGATCCTGTATTATTACTATTGGGGGTCTGGAGACCCGAGTTGATCTATTACTACTGGGCATGGTAGATTTCGATGTTATTCTAGGCATGGATTGGCTATCTCCTTACCATGCGATTCTGGACTGTCATGCCAAGACAGTCACACTAGCTATTCCAGGTAATCCGAGGATCGAGTGGCGTGGCTTGACTGATTTTGTGTCCGACAGGGTGATTTCTTATATAAAGGCCCAACGAATGATTGGCAAGGGTTGTTTATCTTATTTGGCCTTCATTAGAAATGTTGAGGCTGAGACACCCAGTCTTTATTCGGTCCCCATTTTGAGGGAGTTTTCGGATGTATTTCCAATAGACCTACCAGGCATGCCGCCTGACAGAGATATTGACTTTGGTATTGACTTGGTGCCGGCACTCAGCCCATTTCTATTCCTCCCTATCGCATGGCACCAGCAGAGTTAAAAGAATTGAAAGAACAACTTCAGGAACTCTTAGATAAGGGTTTCATTCGTCCGAGTGTGTCACCTTGGGTGCACCGGTATTGTTCGTAAAGAAGAAAGATGGCACAATGAGAATGTGCATTGATTACAGGCAGCTGAACAAGGTAACAGTGAAGAATAAGTACCCATTGCCTCGTATTGAGGACCTATTTGATCAGCTCCGGGGAGCTAGTGTATTTTCTAAGATTGATCTTCGATCGGGCTATCATCAGTTGAAGATCAGGGACTCAGATATTATGAAGACAGCGTTCAGGACGCGATATGGGCACTACGAGTTCCTGGTGATGTCTTTCGGGTTGACTAATGCCCCAGCAGCATTCATGCACTTGATGAATAGTGTATTTCGGCTGTACCTTGATTCTTTTGTGATTGTGTTTATTGATGATATTCTGGTGTATTCACGCAGTCAGAAGGAGCATGCACAACACTTGAGGGTGGTATTGCAGAGGTTGAGAGAAGAGAAGCTCTATGCGAAATTCACTAAGTGTGAGTTCCGGGTTGATACTGTCGGTTTTCTGGGACATGTAGTGTCCAGTGATGGTATTCGGGTTGATCCACAGAATGTCGAGGCAGTGCAGAAATTGGCCCAGGCCTTCCTCAGCTACAGAGATTCGGAGTTTTCTTAGCTTGGCAGGCTATTATCTCTGGTTTGTTTAGGGTTTCTCATCTATTGCTTCACCGTTGACTAAGTTGACACAGAAGAATGCTCCATTTGTGTGGTCTGATGAATGTGAGGAGAGGTTAGAGGTAAAGAGATAGACCCTCGAGTCAAGGGTTTTGTAATGACCGGGCCGGTCATTTTAGAAAATTACGCCCCAATCCCCAATTTAACTATTCTCCTAAGTTCATTTCTGCTATTGTGGTTTGCCGGGAGAGTCGGTTCTGAAATTTGGAGTATTTTGGGACACTTAGACCCTAAATGAGAGCTTTAAAGTTAGAAAATGGTCCGTAGCCGGAATAGTGTTAAGACGACCTCGGAACGGAAATTCGATGGTTCCATTAGCTTCGTTAGGCGATTTCGGGGTTGGGAGCGTGTTTGGAATGTATTTTGGAGGTCCGTAGCACAATTAGGCTTGAAATGCCGAAGTTTGAAATTTTGGTGAATCCGAACGATAGGTGAGATTTTGATCCGGGGGTCGGAATGGAATTCCGATAATTTCTGTAGCTTCATTATGTGATTTCGGATATGTCTGCAAATTTTCAGGTCATTCGGACGTTGTTTGGTCGGGTTTTAGATCGAATGTGCAATTCGGAAAGTTTTAAGAAATTTAGGCTTGAATTCGATGTGAATTATGGGTTTTGATGTTATTAGACGTGTTTTTATGATTTGAACAAGTTCGTATCGTGTTTTGGAGTATATTGGTGGTTTTCGTTGGGGTCCCGGGGGCCTCGGGATGAATTCGGACCATCAAACGGGCATTTGGAACTTTGAAAAATCTGCAGAAAATGCAGCAGCAATGCAGCAGGGCCTTGTCCATCGCGTTCGCGATGACTAGGCCGCGTTCGCGAAGGCTTGGGTTTGATGACCATCACGTTCGCGAGGCCAGGGACGCGTCCGGGTAAGGTGAAAACTGTGAAGCATCGCGCTCGCATAGGCACAGGCCGCGTTCGCGTATGAGGAAATGAGAGGGGACGCGTTCGCGTAGAAGGAACCTCGGACGGCTGCGGAGTTGTACATCGCGAACGCGTGAGGCATGTCGCGTTCGCGAAGAGTATTTTGGTCAGATCATCGCGAACGCGTGAAAGGCAACGCGAACGCGATGAAGGAATTGGTCTGGCAGTGAGTTTAAGTTCAGAACATAACAGCCGCGACCCCCATACACAAAAACGCCATTTTTGAGCTCCAAGAGAGGATTTCGAAGGGGAAACGCTGGGATATCATCGGGAAATCATCGGGGGTAAGTTTCTTGACCTTAATTCGTTAGTTTATCATGCAATCCTTGATTATTTCACTGAAAATGGGAGATTAAAGGTGGGTTTGAGTCCTAGGCCTAAATGTTAGAAAATCTTTGATTTGAATGGGCAAACGGAGTCCGATTTCGATAAATTTTATATGCACGGACTCGTATTGAGATAAGGAACCCGAATATATAATTTTCGTGATTTTTCGATAAGCGTACCGTAAGTCGGGTTTTGGCAACTTGTGGGTTTTGGTGTATTTTGAGTTATTTTGATTGGGTAATGCCCAATTGGCCTATTTTGATGTGATTCTATTGATTTTTATCAGATACTATGCTTGTGGAGGCCGACATTCGCGGCAAGAGAGTTGTCTCTTAGCGGTTTTGTACCGAGTCGAGGTAAGTGGCTTGTCTAACCTCGTGTGGGGGAACTTTCACCCCTAGGATATTATGTGATAATTTAAATGCCTTGTACGCGAGGTGACGGGCGTGTACATGCACTGGTTGTTGTAACACACCTTACTTGAATTGTCCAATTAGCGATACTCCTATTCTTAGATGATTAAATGGTTACATTCTTACCCGGTAGTAGTTAGAAAAGCATGATTAGGTAGTATTTAACTGTCTCATTGCCTAATTGTCTTACTTGAGCTTCTTGATAATTATTGGCACTATTTATCGGTGAAGTTATAGTTAAGTATATTACATTCTCTTTGTGTATTCCTTTATTTGCTGTGTTTGTGGACTGCGGGTTCAATTCCCAGAGATCCCAGGACTGTGGGTTCGATTCCCAGAGACCCGGAGTGATACTGTTGTGGACTGCGGGTTCGATTCCCGGAGATCCTGAGATTTATTGAGATGTGGACTGCGGGTTCGATTCCCGGAGATCCTGAGATTTATTGAGATGTGGATTGCGGGTTCGATTCCCGGAGATCCTGAGATTTATTGAGATGTGGACTGCGGGTTCGATTCCCGGAGATCCTGAGATTTACTGAGACTTGGGCTACGGGTTCGATTCCCGGAGACCCGTGGGTACTATCAATGGAAATGTGAGTTCAATTCCCACAGGTCCTGGACTTGTTTTATTGAGTTTGTTACTTGTTGTTAGTTTTAATTGTAGACGGTTGCAATAATCATTTATTGTTGTTATTTCGGAATAATTATCATTTAAACTGCTTATTATTGTTACTATCATTTTTGTAATTGTTTTCTCTCAGTAGGGCCCTGACCTTCCTCGTCACTACTCCATCGAGGTTAGTCTTGGCACTTACTGAGTACCGCCGTGGTGTACTCATGCTACTCTTCTGCACACTTTTGTTGTGCAGATCCAGGTACATCAGGACAGGCTCGTACTAGGTGATTCCGCAGCTTTTTGGGAGACCTCGAGGTATGATCTGCTACGTCCGCGGATCCGGAGGCTTTCCTTCTATTCTAATAGTATTAGTTGACATTTTTCCTTCATTTCGTTGTTAGATACTCTTTACACATAGAGCCACAGTTGTATATTCTCTTTTAGTCTGTGTTACCCGTGGGATTCCGGATCTTGGTAGCGTTTAATTCAGTGTGTTGATGAATGTATGTGCTAAGCGGCACGGATTACATATCTTTTTATGCTATTTTTCCATTGTCTCTTATTTAAGTGTTCATAGCTTGTATATTCCGCAATGTGTTAGGCTTACCTAGTCGTGGGGACTGGGTGTCGTCATGACATGTTCACGATTGGTGAACTAGGGTCGTGACAAGTTGGTATCGGAGCTCTAGGTTCATAGGAGTCACGGGACACAGACCGGTTACTTAGAGTCTCGCTGATCGATACGGAGACGTCTGTATTTATCTACGAGGGGCTATGTAACCGTTTAGGAAACTCTTCATTTCTTTTGGATTCCTTGTCGTGCGACATTTTTGGCATCAAAAATCTAAACTACTGCTTTCTATTCTCTCACAGATGGTGAGGACACGTGTTACTCTTGAGGATCAGGCACACGCACCCCCTGCTGCCACCGCCAGAGGCTAGGGCCGGGGTAAAGGTCAAGGAAGCGCCCGAGGTGTAGCCACGACACCCGCGCGTGCTACCGCTGAGGCACCACCAGTGGATAAGGTTGGAGCGCAGGCACCTGGTACACTTACTACAGCTACTACGACTCCAACACTCTAGGAGACTCTAGCCCACTTTATGAGTATGTACACTACTCTGGCTCAGACGGGGTTGCTTCCTCTCGCTGCAGCTACATCTCAGGCCCGGGGAGGGGCCCAGACACGTGCAGCCCGCACACCTGAACGGTGAGTGCCTGTAGAGCAGGTTCCAGAGGTTATTCCTATACTGCCTGCCGCCCCCAGCACAGCCCGGAGGTGGACCAGCTGCCTCTGAGGACGAGCAGCGTAGATTGGAGAGGTTCAAGAAATATGACCCTCCGGTGTTTAGTGGTTTGGCTTCAGATGATGCATTGGGTTTTCTAGAGGAGTGTCATCGTATTCTTCGTACTATGGGGATTGTGGAGACCAGCGGGGTTTCCTTCACTACTTTTCAGTTTCATGGGGCCGCTTATGATTGGTGGCCCACGTATGAGTTGGATAGTCCAGAGGAGTCTGCTTCATTGACTTGGACGCAGTTTTCAGATCTGTTTTTGAGGGAGTTTTTTCCACAGAGCCTTAGGGATTCTTGGCGCTCGGAGTTTGAGCGGTTGCGACAGGGCTCCATGTCAGTATCGGAGTATGCTATCAGTTTCACCCGTCTAGCCAGGCATGCACCGGCTTTGGTAGCCACGGTTCGGGAGAGAGTGCGGAGATTTATTGAGGGCCTTATTCCGCCGATCCGGTCCAGCATGGCCAGAGAGTTGGAGACAGATATATCTTATCAGCAGGCAGTTAGCATTGCTAGGAGGATCGAGAGTATGCTCCCTAGAGAGCGGGGAGAGAGAGAGGCCAAGAGGTCTCGTGAGTCGGGCCATTTCTCTCGTGCCCGCACTTCAGCAGCCCGGTCGTTTTGGCGGGAGTTATTCCGGTCGACCGGTTCACTCGCGCCTTACCCAGCGGCCGGTAGCACTCCGGCTATTCCAAGCACCTCGAGGAGCCTTATTATGCTCCCCCAGTTTCCAGTGCACCTCCTGCGCGGGGTACCTCCAGGGGTCAGACTAATGGGGGTGAGGTCGGGCAGTCACAGCCACCGCATCCTCCTAGAGCTTGCTTTGAGTGCGGGGATACTCGCCATCTAGATAGGGAGTTCCCCAGGCGTAGGAGGGGAGCACCTCATCAGTCTTCACGGCCTCAGCGTGGTTCTCAGGGCCAGCAGGCTATCATTCTAGCTCCAGCTGCCGCTCCACCTGCCCAGCCAGCCAGGGACATGGGTCAAGGTGCCAGAGGCCGCCCTTGAGAGGGGGGACATGCCAGATTCTATGCTATTCCTGATCGCGCTGCGGCTGTTGCTTCTGATTCTGTCATTACAGGTATTATTCTGGTTAGTCACAGGGAGGCATCGGTTCTATTTGACCCTGGTTCCACTTTTTCATATGTGTCTTCTTACTTTGCTTCTCATCCGGGTGTGCCTCGAGATTCTTTGAGTGCCCCCATTTATGTTTCCACTCCGGTGGGTGATTCTTTGGCTGTGGACCGTGTATATCGGTCGTGTTTGGTTACCATTTGTGATTTTGAGACGAGAGCGGATCTATTGTTGCTCGGGATGGTCGATTTTGATATTATTCTGGGCATGGACTGGTTGTCGCCCCATTATGCTATTCTTGATTGTCACGCCAAGACCGTGACGCTGGCTATGCCAGGCATTCCACGTATTGAGTGGAGTGGTACCCTAGATCACACCCCCAGCCGTGTTATTTCTTTTCTCAGAGCTCGGCGTATGGTTGAGAAGGGGTGTGCTGCTTATCTAGCCTATGTGCGGGACGTCGGTATTGACACTCCCTCTATTGATTCTGTTTCTGTGGTACGTGACTTTGCTGATGTATTTCCAGCCGATCTTCCGGGCATGCCGCCCGACAGAGATATTGATTTTGCTATTGACTTGTTGCCGGGCACTCAGCCCATTTCTATTCCGCCGTACCATATGGCTCCTCAGGAGTTGAAGGAGTTGAAGGATCAGTTACAGGAGTTATTGGGTAAGGGTTTCATTCGACCCAGTGTTTCGCCTTGGGGTGCTCTTGTGTTGTTTGTGAAGAAAAAAGGACGGTTCTATGCGTATGTGTATTGACTATCGTCAGTTGAACAAAGTTACAATGAAGAACCGGTATCCTTTGCCACGTATTGATGATTTATTTGACCAGCTACAGGGCGCACAGGTGTTTTCTAAGATTGATTTGCGCTCTGGGTATCACCAGCTGAAGATTCGGGAGCCGGATATCCCGAAGATTGCCTTCAAGACTCGGTATGGTCACTATGAGTTCCTCGTGATGTTTTTTGGGATGACTAATGCCCCAACAGCCTTTATGCATTTGATGCACAGTGTGTTCAGGCCTTATCTTGACTCTTCGTGATTGTCTTCATTGATGATATTCTAGTATATTCCCGGAGCCGGGAAGAGCACGAGCAACATTTGAGGATAGTGCTTCAGATTCTGAGGGAGAAGCAGCTTTATGCCAAGTTCTCTAAATGTGAATTCTGGTTGAGTTCGGTGGCATTTTTGGGCCACGTGGTGTCGAGTGATGGTATTCGAGTAGATCCGAGGAAGGTGGAGGCCGTGCAGAGTTGGCCCAGACCCTCCTCCGCTACTGAGATTCGCAGTTTCCTTGGTTTGGCGGGCTATTACCGTCGTTTTGTAGAGGGGTTCTCTTTGAATGCAGCACCTATGACAAGATTGACCCAAAAGGGTGCCCCTTTCCAGTGGACAGACGAGTGTGAGGCGAGCTTTCAGAAGCTCAAGACAGCTTTGACTTCGGCCGCTATATTGATGTTGCCTACAAGTTCGGGGTCTTATACTGTATATTGTGATGCCTCACGAGTTGGACTCGGTGCGGTATTGATGTAGGACGGTAGGGTGATTGCCTATGCGTCCAGACAGCTGAAGGTGCATGAGAAGAACTATCCTATTCATGATTTAGAGTTAGCTGCCATTGTTCACGCCTTGAAGATTTGGCGTCATTATTTATATGGGGTTCCTTGTGAGATCTACACTGATCACCGGAGCTTGCAGCACTTGCTTAAGCAGAAGGACCTGAATATGCGTCAGAGGAGATGGTTGGAACTACCGAAGGACTATGATATTACTATTCTCTATCATCCGGGCAAGGCTAATGTGGTTGCTGATGCCTCGAGTCGTCGGGCAGAGAGTTTGGGGAGTTTAGCATATCTACCAGCTTCGGAGAGGCCTATGGCGATGGATGTTCAGGCTTTGGCCAGGCAGTTTGTTAGACTGGATCTTTCGGAGCCCAGCCGGGTTCTAGCTGTGTGGTTTCTCGGTCTTCTCTATTTGACCGCATCAGGGAGCGTCAGTTCGATGACCCTCATTTGCTTGTCCTTCAGGATAGAGTTCGGCGTGGTGATGCTCGAGATGTTACCATCGGGGATGATGGAGTTACGAGGATGCAGGGGCGTATCTGTGTGCCCAATGTAGATGATCTTCGAGAGCTGATTCTAGCAGAGGCCCATAGCTCGCGGTATTCCGTCCATCCGGGAGCCGCGAAGATGTATCAGGACTTGAAAAAGCATTACTGGTGGAGGCGGATGAAGAGGGATATAGTTGATTATGTTTCTAGATGCCTCAAGTGCCAGCAGGTGAAGTATGAACATCAGCGTCCGGGTGGATTGATGCAGCAGATTGAGATTCCAGAGTGGAAATGGGAGCGCATCACCATGGACTTTGTATCTGAGCTTCCACGGACTGTTAGGAAGTTTGATTCCATTTGGGTTATCGTGGATCGACTGACCAAGTCCGCCCACTTTATACCGGTGAGCACTACTTATTCATCGGAACGACTGGCGGAGATCTATATCAGGGAGATAGTTCGGCTGCATGGTATTCCAGTATCCATCATTTTAGATAGAGGCACTCAGTTCACTTCACGGTTCTGGAGAGCTGTACAGTAGGAGTTAGGTACTCGGGTGGAGCTGAGCACAGCGTTTCATCCCCAGACTGATGGTCAGTCCGAGCGCACTATTCAAGATTTTGGAGGATATGCTCCGTGCGTGCGTGATTGAGTTTGGAGGTTCATGGGATCACTTCTTGCCACCGGCGGAGTTTGCTTATAACAACAGCTACCAGTCTAGTATTCAGATGGCACCGTATGAGGCCCTATATGGTAGGAGGTGCAGGTCTCCCGTGGGTTGGTTCGAGCCGGGCGAGGCCAGGCTGCTAGGTACTGATATGGTTCAAGATGCAATGGACAAGGTCAAGGTGATTCAGGACAGACTTCGTGCAGCCCAGTCTAGACAGAAGAGTTATGCGGACAAGAAGGTTCGCGATGTGGCTTTTATGGTCGGTGAGCGGGTTCTGCTTCGAGTCTCGCCCATGAAGGGCGTTATGAGGTTTGGGAAGAAAGGAAAGTTGAGTCCTAGATTTATTGGCCCTTTTGAGATTTTGAGGCGTGTTGGGGAGGTTGCTTATGAGTTGGCCTTACCTCCCAGCCTAGCCGGAGTTCACCCCGTATTTCATGTTTCCATGCTCCGAAGATACCATGGTGACCCGTCGCATGTGTTGGATTTCACATCTGTTCAGCTAGACAAGGATCTGTCTTATGTTGAGCCAGTAGCCATTATAGACAGGCAAGTCAGAAAGCTAAGGTCAAAGAACATCGCTTCGGTAAGGTTCAGTGGCGGGGCCAGCCGGTCGAGGAGGCGACTTGGGAGACCGATCAGGATATGCGCAGCCAGTACCCTCATCTTTTCACTACTCCAGGTATGTTTTCTATGCTCGTTCGAGGACGAACGAATCTTTAAGTGTGGCCAGATGTAACGACCCAGCCGGTCATTTTAGAAAATTACGCCCCAATCCCTAATTTAACTGTTCTCCTAAGTTTATTTCTGCTATTGTGGTTTGCCGGGAGAGTCGGTTCTGAAATTTGGAGCATTTTGGGACACTTAGTCCCTAAATGAGAGCTTTAAAGTTAGAAAATGGTTTGTAGTTGGAACAGTGTTAAGACGACCTCGGAACGGAAATCTGATGGTTCCATTAGCTCAGTTAGGTGATTTCGGGTTGGGAGCGCGTTCGGAATGTATTTTGGAGGTCCGTAGCTCGATTAGGCTTGAAATGCCGAAGTTTGAAATTTTGGCGAATCCGAACGATAGGTGAGATTTTGATCCGAGGGTCGGAATGGAATTCCGACAATTTATGTAGCTTCGTTATGTGATTTTGGATATGTCCGCAAATTTTCAGGTCATTCGGACGTCGTTTGGTCGGGTTTTAGATCGAATGTGCAATTCGGAAAGTTTTAAGAAATTTAGGCTTGAATTCGATGTGAATTATGGGTTTTGATGTTGTTAGACGTGTTTTTATGATTTGAACAAGTTCGTATCGTGTTTTGGAGTATGTTGGTGGTTTTCGTTGGGGTCCCGGGAGCCTCGGGATGAATTCGGGGGTCCAAACGGACCAATTTATTCCAAAAGTCTGTAGAAAATTGCAGATCATTGGGCAGAAATTAAGCCATCGCGTTCGCGAGGGCAAGGCCCGCGTTCGCGTAGGCTGGGTTCTGTAGTGCATCGCGTTCGCGAGGGTAGGTTCGCGTTCGCGTAAGGGGAAGACTGTGAAGCATCGCGTTCGCGTGGGTAAAGGTCGCGTTCGCGTATGAGGAATTCTTGGGGCATCGCGTTCGCGTGGATCGGGGACGCGTTTGCGTAGAAGGGATCTCGGACGGCTGCGGAGTTGTACATCGTGAACGCATGAGGCATGTCGCGTTTGTGAAGGGTATTTTGGTTAGAGCATCGCAAACGCGTGACAGACAACGCGAACGCGATGAAGGAAATTTCCAGGCGGTGAATTAAAAACCAGAAGAGAACCAGTCGCGGGTTTCACACCCCAAAACACAAATTTTGACTCCAAGAGAGGATTTCGAAGGGGAAACGATGGGATATCATCGGGAAATCATCGGGGGTAAGTTTCTTGACCTTAATTCGTTAGTTTATCATGAAATCCTCGATTATTTCACTGAAAATGGGAGATTAAAGGTGGGTTTGAACCCTAGGCCTAAAATTTAGGAAATCTCTGATTTGAATGGGCAAACGGAGTCCGATTTCGATAAATTTTATATGCACGGACTCGTATTTAGATAAGGAACCCGAATATATAATTTTCGTGATTTTTCGATAAGCGTATCGGAAGTCGGGTTTTGGAAACTTGTGGGTTTTGGTGTATTTTGAGTTATTTTGATTGGGTAATGCCCAATTGGCCTATTTTGATGTGATTCTATTGATTTTTATCGGATACTACACCTGTGGAGGCCGACATTCGTGGCAAGAGAGTTGTCTCGTAGCGGTTTTGTACCGGAGTCGAGAAAAGTGGCTTGTCTAACCTCGTGTGGGGGAACTTTCACCCGTAGGATATTATGTGATATTTTAAATGCCTATACACGAGGTGACGGGCGTGTACATGCACTGGTTGTTGAACACATACTTTACTTAAAATGTTCGATGAGTGATATTCCTGTTTTTTAGCTGTTAATTCGATATTCTTACCCCGTAGTAGTTAGAAAAGCATGATTAGGTAGTATTTAAATGTCTAGTTGCCTAATTGTCTTACTTGAGCTTCTTGATAATTATTGGCACTATTTATTGGTGAAGTTATAGTTAAGCATATTATATTCTCTCTGTGTATTCCTTTATTTGCTGTGTTTGTGGACTGCGGGTTCAATTCCCGGAGATCCCAGGGCTGTGGGTTCGATTCCCAGATACCCGGAGTGATATTATTGTGGACTGTGGGTTCGATTCCCGGAGATCCTGAGATTTATTGAGATGTGGACTGCGGGTTCGATTCCCGGAGATCCGATATTTATTGAGATGTGGACTGCGAGTTCGATTCTCGGAGATCCGAGATTTATTGAGATGTGGACTGCGGGTTCGATTCCCGGAGATCCGAGATTTATTGAGATGTGGACTGTGGGATCGATTCCCGGAGATCCTGAGATTTAATGGGATTGTGGGTTCGATTCCCACAAGTCCTGGACTTGTTAATTGAGTTTGTTACTTGTTGTTAGTTTTAATTGTAGACGGTTGCAGTAATCATTTATTGTTGTTATTTCGGAATAATTATCATTTAAACTGCTTATTATTATTACTATCATTTTTGTAATTGTTTTCTCTCAGTAGGGCCCTGACCTTCCTCGTCACTACTCCATCGAGGTTAGGCTTGGCACTTACCTGAGTACCGCCGTGGTGTACTCATGCTACTCTTCTGCACACTTTTGTTGTGCAGATCCAGGTACATCAGGACATGCTCGTACTAGGTGATTCCGCAGCTTTTTGGGAGACCTCGAGGTATGATCTGCTACGTCCGCGGATCCGGAGGCTTTCCTTCTATTCTAATAGTATTAGTTGACATTTTTCCTTCATTTCGTTGTTAGATACTCTTTACACATAGAGCCACAGTTGTATATTCTCTTTTAGTCTGTGTTACCCGTGGGATTCCGGATCTTGGTAGCGTTTATTCAGTGTGTTGACGAATGTATGTGCCAAGCGGCACGGATTACATATCTTTTTATGCTATTTTTCCGCTGTCTCTTATTTAAGTGTTCATAGCTTGGTATTAGAAATTTTAGAGGGGAGCTTTAAAGCTGGTTACAAGAAATTAGATGCTTATGCCAATGAACTTAGAGACTCAAATCCGAAAAGTGATGTTGTAATCAATTTGTCTAAAGAGACACTTGTCGAAGGTAAAAGAATTTTTTTATAATGTATATTTGCTCCAATGCAATAAAGATGGGATTTAAGGAAGGTTTGAGACCCTTTATTTGATAACATGGTACATTTCTCGAGAGAAAAGCCAAGGGACAATTACAGGTAGTTGTTGGTCAAGATAATATGAGCCAGTTTTATCTGTTAGCTTGGGCAATTGTAGATAAGGAGACAAAAAAACTTGGAGTTAGTTCATGAGGCTATTGCAATATTCATTGGAACTCCAGATGGGTGAAGGCATAACATTTATGTCGGATATGCAAAAGGTACTTTATTTCTATTTTAAGTGTTTTTCTGCTGTAAAAATGTTGTTTATGCTAAAAATATTATGTTTATGCTGTTTCAAGTTTAAGATAAGTTTCTGTTGTAAAATCCTGTTTAAGTGTTATTTCTGCTGTAAAAATGTTGTTCTGCTGTAAAAAAAAATGTTGTTTTGCTGTAAAAAATGTTGTTTCTACTTTAAAAATATTGATTTTGCTTTAAAAATGTTATTTCTGCTGTAAAAATATATTGTTTATGTTGTAAACATTAATTGTTTGCATTTCATATTTAAGGGTTAATTAATGCAATCAACATTGTACTCCCTAAGCACACCATAGATTTTGTGTCAGACACATAGAGTCAAACTGGTGCAAAAGATAGAGTAAATGTGGCGGGGAGTTAAAAAGCTACAATGGTGGAATGCATGGAGTAGTTATGAGGAGGAATTCCAAGATCAACTGAAGCATATGGGACAACTTGATGAACTTGCTGCAAAGAATTTTTTGAGATATCATCCATAGTGTTGGTGCAGAGCCTACTTTGATACAAGGTGCAAAAATTAAATAGTTGATAATAATCTAACTGAATTATTTAATACCCGGATACTTGAAGAAAGGTACAAGCCTATCATTATGATGCTCGAGGGTATAAGGATCAAAGTGATTAATCAATTGAGAGAACATGAAGATTCTCTGACTAAATGGAGAGGTGAGTTCAGTCCTAAAGCAATGAAGCTATACAATGAATATATGAAGATAGCCAAGTTTGTAGAGTTGACTCTAATGGGGATAATGGATTTGAGGTATCATAAGAGTCTAACAAACATATTGTGTATGTCAGGATAAAATGGTGTACTTGTAGGGCATGAGACCTCACTGGAATTCCATGCCCACATGCAATTGCTGCCTTATTGTATAAGATGATTGATCCTCTAATTGAAATGCATTAGTTCCATAGCAAGGAAGCATTCTTTCTAATAGATAAACATAAGTTGCAACCTGTAAGGGGAGATAAATTGTGGAAAGTTGACCCTTCTCAAGCAATGGAACCTCTAGAGTTGGTCAAGCTAGCTGGAAGGCCTAAGGTTAAGAGAGATAGATAGAAAGAAGAGGCACTTAAGAGGCAAGGAGAATGGCCTCTTTCAAGGAAGGGTAGATGATGTTCTATACATCAATACCACACAAGAGGGGGTGATTTGTGAGGTACCTAATTTTCGCACTAGAAGAACCTGGTTCTTTTGCGTGTTCTAACTACAACAGTTTGTGGAATAATAAATGTTGAAAGTAAAGTACATAGATATTTTACGTGAAAAACACCTGGCTCAAAGGTGAAAAAACCACGGCCTCTTACTCAGTAGGATTTTCCCAAACTCCACTAAAATCACTAAGCCAAAAACTGCATTTACAAAGACACTTTGTAAACCTAAGGATTTAACTCTAATCCTTGTGTGGCACATAGCCTCAACTGTTGCGACACTCTCAAGTTAACTCTAACTTGAATACTCAATACACCAATTACAATTGAACTAGACTTTGAATAAACACACTGATGAAACTGGTTCTTCTATCTTAGTTCATGTAGCTTCAGATGTGCACGCTTGTATCTCGCATATATTGCTTGCAAAATAGACTCGATTCTTTTTGCTCTCAAATATGCTTTACTTCTTCTTATGTGCATTACTTGTAAAAGAGAAAAACTGAGTTAATTAAACAGATTAGCAGTTAGAGTTTGATCAAGAGTCTATCGCTTATCCCTTTGTCAACTTCAGTCCTTAACTACTACGAACTCTCATCCTTATCCTAACTTAGGATTGTGTTCTCTTATCTTAAGAGGATTGTTCCTCTTAGAACTCAATGCAACCTTTTCGATTATCTTTAGAAGATATTTATTACATACACTTCAGTATATATTTTCTTCTTGTGCCTTCTATGTGCGATGGTTATGACTGAACTGTGTTTCTCAGGATGAACCAGGTCCTTCTCTTTATGTTCATCTGTCAATCTTCCAAACATAGCCAACAAATTCCCCCTTTTTGATGATGACAAACTCTGTGCTTCTAGTAATCATAGAACCTGTGAATCTTAGCTGAAATATCAACACTTTGAAATTTTAGAGAATTCAGTTTTTCATAAAGAACCGGATTTAAGTTAGGTCATAAATATCACTTGTTTAGATAAAATATTTTAAGCACTTATCTTCCCCCTTTTTGCATCATCGAAAAGTTGCATAATTAGCATGAAATCAATCATTTAATCAGTACTCATGGCCACTGGGGCAACTGCAAGTGAACACATGCTTCAGTTAACTCAATCCAGAAAATAACTATAAAGATCAGATTTAACAAAGACAAGATAAGCATCATTCATTAATAAGCAAGTAGTTCCTACAGTGCAGTCCACAAAAAGAAAAACAAAAATATCCAACCATGAGAAAAATAAATATAGAAATATCTAAAAAAATAACTCCCAAACTGGGTCACTGAGGGTCTTGACTGGTGCACACTAAGGTAGAATAGCTAAGGCTTAGAAGAGCTAGAAGGTTGGGTTTGTAACAGGTTCAACATTTGTTTGAGCATTCCTTTATTTTTCTCCTTTTCTCTTGCAAGTTCAGCTCTCAACCCATTTCTCTCTCCCTCTAATTCAGCAACTCTTGCATGAAGCCTTGCTATTTTAGCATCCTTTGCTCCAACCTCCTGAACTAAGGCTCTGACCTTGCTGTTCACAGAAGTTTTTGTTGATGAACCAGGTTCAACTGGAGCTGTGCTGAGTAGATAGTCACAGGCTTGAAATGTCTTGCTACCAAAGTGTTCCTTGCTCGATTCCAGTTCCCACTTCTTCAGAGGAACATTTAATCTTTCAATCATAGTTGTCAAGATAAATCCATAGGGAATGGCTTCACAATGAAGGCATGCCAATTGGTTTGATTTCTATCATTCAGACATTGCATGAGGACCAGATCCATGTAATTTGCTATATGTCTCCTTTCCTTCCTAGGTAGAAGACATTTGTTGACAAATTCGGATAGCACTTTGTGGTCTGGCCTCATTTCACTCTTCTGAACAACTCTAGCCTTAGGCACTTCTTCCTCTGATGCAGTGTCATAAAAGTTTCTAGTAATCTGAAGATCGGTGGGCAATCCATCTAGGCAAGGCCACTTCTGTCTTATATAATCATCATATCCCTCACTAGGGATGCCTAAGATCTTGCCCAGTTTCACTGCACCAAACTTCACCTTTACACCATTCACCTTGCTAGTCACTACCCCATTTTTGATTGTTCCATTTTCCATAAACTCAATAAGTTCAGTCCTAGCCAACTTTCCATCCATCTGAAGAACCATGTTCTTCCAGCCTTGAGCTTCTAAAGCAGATAGAAGCTTTATCATCCCTGGCTTCTCCAGGTCCTTGAGCAGTCTTCCCTTCAAAAATTTTCTTATGCCAAACATGGCATGCCTGTCTAGTTCTTTTCAGATTCTTCCTTTTCTTTCTCACTTCTCCACTCATCATCTTCTTCAGCAGTCTTGACTTGCTTCCCTTTGCCAGCTGGCCTTGTTCTTTTGGCAAGAGTAGATTCAACAGGTAATGATTTGGCAGACTTTTTAACAGAAGTCGTGATTCCTTTGGACTTTGCAACTGGACTTTTCACAGTGGGACTATCATCTAGATGGACCTGTTCCATCTCTTTTTCTTCTTCTTCAACAACAGTCTATGAACTTTGGCCAATATTTTCTTTCCCTTTTTCTTTCTTCTTTTTCTTGCTTTCCTCCAAGACCCCTTTTAATTCCTCTTCACCCTCTCTAACTCTATTTCTTGTAGCTCTAATCCTAATAGTAGACTTGGTTGGTGATTTGTTGCTTTTCTTGGTTGGTTTTGCTGCAATAAAGGTTGTTTGTGATGAAGCTTTTCTTTTCTTTGGGTCATAACTTGCCCCCATTCTCTTTAGTAGATCAACCAGACTCTCCTCATCAGATGAACCAGGTTCATCTTGCACTTTGCTCAGATTTATCAACCCCTCAGCTGCCTCCCCTGATCCCCTTCCCCTGACTTTGATACTCATTCTCTATCATTCCCACAAATGGCTAATATCTCCTTCTTCCTCTTCTTTTTCAACTTTTCAGACTCACTCCCACCTACATCTCTAACAGCCCCTATCAGAACAAACCTATTTTCTTCCCTCTGAACCACATCTGTAAACACATAGCATGTATCAACTTCCCTTTGAGTTTCCTGATTTTTGGTCTGAACAAAAGACTCTGGTTCTTCACTTTCTCCTGTGGTGAAGGAATCATCATATTCTAAGCTTAAGTTGGACTCAGTTACAGGGCTTGCTTTCCTTTGACTTGATCGAAGTTTTTCATTCAAGGTTTTCCTTAAAGAACCAGTTGCTACAGTTTTTCTTGCCAGCATTTTGTGGCGACGGAATCTAGGTTTAGGGTTTTCAACAGGTGGTGTGTAAGATGATGTGTTAGGTGAGACGGGTGGTGGAGTGCATCGGTTAACTTGAGGATTTTTCATTTTGAGGAATAAAGAATAGAAGAGCGTTTTGGGGGTTTTAAAGGAGGTAATAATTACCCAGATTTTGTAGCTTTTCAGAGGTCACTTAGAGGTCTAATCAGACTAGAATTCCAGTCTCCTTAGGTATTAGAATTAATGGCTAGGAATTAAGTAAGGTTTCCGTTAAATTTGGAATTCTAGTTTCAATGGAATTGGTTCAACGTTACCACAGATAGTATTTAGTACTTTTGGTATATCTAGGATTAGTGCTCATAATGGATAATTAAATTTTTCTAATTATGCAAAGAATAGAAACATACCTGAGCTTTTCATGAGCATATTTTGATGAACCAGGTTCTTCAAATGACACTTCTCTTGAATATGCCTCATATGATAAAATAGAAATTTTGTAAGATTTTAATGAATTTCCTAAACACATGACAGAAGAGTATACTATTGACAGTATGAGATTGAGTAGAGATTAGTCTAATATTCACACAATTTAAGAACTCCTAACCATTTTTTTTTCATGTGATTTCTGAACTGATTCTTTTAGGTGATCTTAATCATCCCTAACTCCAACCTATTCCTTTCAAAATTTTCTCTACTTAAAGCCGTGATGAAGATGTCAGCTATTTGCTTATCAGTTGCACAGAATTCTATGGAAATTAGCCCTTTCACATAATTGTCTCTTAAAAAATCATGTCTGACACCTATGTGCTTGGTTCTTTTATGATGAACCGAGTTCTTTGTCATACTTATAACACTAGTGTTGTCGCAGAAGATTGGTATGCATCCTACTTCGACACCAAAGTCTACAAATTTTTGCTTGATCCACAGAAGTTGAGCAAAACAAGAAGCAAAAGCTACATACTCAGCCTCAGAAGCAGATAATGCTATTGAGTTCTGTGTCTTAGTAGCCCATGATACAAGACATGAACCAAGAAAATGAGGCATACCTGAAGTGCGTTTTCTATCCACTAGAAAACCTTCATAGTCAGCATCAACATATCATACTAGATCAAAGTTACTACCTTTAGGATACCGTAGACATAATTCAGTGGTCCCTTTCAAGTATCTCAATATCCTTTTGACAACTATCAAATAGGACTCTTTAGGATTAGCCTAAAAATGTACACAAAGTCCTACACTAAAAATAATATCATATCTACTTGCAGTAAGATACAAGAGTGAAACAATTATACCCTTATACAATTTTTGATCAACTGATGAACCAGGTTCATCAGCCTCTAATTTAGTGGCAGTTGCAATAGCTGTATCTATTTCTTTAGAGTCTTCCATTTTAAACTTTTTGAATAGTTCCTTTGTATATTTTTGTTGATGAATCATGGTCCCGTTTGAGCTTTGTTTTATCTGTAGGCCTAAGAAAAAGGTTAGTTCACCCATCATACTCATTTCAAATCCACTGCCCATTAGTTTTGCAAATTCCTTGCTCAACTTATCTGAAGTGGCCCCAAATATGATATTATCAACATATATTTGTACGATAAGAAGATTTTTACCTTTTTCTTTTAAAAATAGGGTGCTGTCAATTTTACCTCTTTTGTATTCATGTTCCAGTAGAAATTTTGACAACCTCTCATACCAAGCTCTTAGTGCCTGCTTGAGACCATATAGAGCTTTATCTAACTTGTAAACATATTTAGGACATTCTTTGCTTTCGAATCCTGGAGGTTGTTTTACAAACACTTCTTCCTTGAGATAGCCATTTAGGAAGGCACTTTTGACATCCATTTGATGAAGAGTAAATTCCATATGTGCTGCAAAAGCTATGAGGAGCCTAATTGCTTCAAGTCTAGCAACTGGAGCAAAAGTATGATCATAGTCAATGACTTCCTCTTGACTATAGCCTTGAACCACCAACCTTGCCTTATTTCTTGTAACAGTTTCATCTTCATCCAATTTGTTCCTAAAAACCCATTTTGTTCCAATGATTGGCCTTTCCTTAGGTTTTGGAACCAAGTGCCAAACTTGACTTCTTTCAAACTGATTGAGTTCATCTTGCATAGCATTGACCCAATCTGCATCCTGTAGAGCTTCACTCACATTTTTAGGTTCAATAAGAGACAGAAAGGTATCAAATGTGCATAGCTTTTTCAATTATGATCTTGTCTTAACTCCTGATGTTGGATCATTTATGATGTTCTCAATGGGATAAGAACTCAAATACTTATAAGATTTTCTAACCATCTGATTTATGCTGGTTTCTCCTTCATTGTCATACTGTAGAGCAACACGATCAGAAGCAGGATTCTTTGGATTGGTTCCCCCTGTCACATTGCCTAGGGTGAATGGACCTGTTCTATCACCTACTCTTTCCTTTGGTGTAGCCTTGACTTGTGTTGTGACTTCAGTTAATTTTCTCCCCAGTCTAATGGCTTCATCTTCATGTTCCTGTCTCTTAGAAAGAGTGTTAGACTCATCAAATACAACATGCATACTTTCTTCAACACATAGGGTTCTTTTATTAAATACTTTATATGCTTTGCTATGTGAAGAACATCCCAAGAATACTCCCTCATCACTTCTGGGATCAAACTTCCTAGGGAGTTTTTGCCATTATTGTGCATATAACACTTACAACCAAAGGCCCTAAGGTGGGATATGTTTGTTTTTCTCCTTTTAAGTAATTCATAGGGAGTTTTCTCTGTAAGAGGCCTAGTCATGCATCTGTTTATTATGTAACAGGCAGTATTTATGGCGTCTGCCCAGAAGCTATGAGGTAGTTTACTGGAAAGTAACATAGTCCTTGCCATATCCTCAAGGGTTCTATTCTTCCTTTCAGCTACCCCATTTGTTGAGGAGTCTTAGGGGCAGAGAAGTTGTGATCTATTCCATATTCATCATAGAATTCAGCAAATTTTGCATTTTCAAATACAGTTCCATGATCAGGCCTAATGGATGCCAGTTGATTTCCTAATTGCTTTTGGGTTTTCTTAATAAAAGCAGTGAACATTTCAAATGCTTCATCTTTAGAGGTTAGAAATAATACCCAAGTAAACCTAGAATAATCATCAACTAGCACCATTACATATCTTTTACCACCTCTACTCTTGGCTCTCATTGGACCACAATGATCCATATGAACTAGTTCCAACGTCTTGGTAGTACTTACCATTTTCTTAGGTTTAAAGGATGATCTTACCCGCTTCCCCCTTGCACATGCCTTACAAACCTTGTCTTCCTTGAACTTGATATTAGGTAGACCTATTACCAAGTCCTTGGAGGCTAGTTTGTTTAATTGATTCAGACTTGTATGACCAAGTCTTTTGTGCCAAAGGAGGGGATCACTAATTTCCACACTTAAACAAGTGAGTTCATTTTCAGAGAGAGTTGATAAATCTACAATGTAAATATTGTTAACTCTCCTTTCCTGTAAAACAATCTTGTCAGTAGTAAGGCTAATCACAAAGCATTTTATGGAAGTGAAAGCCACAAGGTTACCTCTGTCACACAGTTGTGACACACTTATCAGGCTATACTTTAAGCCATCTATCAAATAGACATTCTCAATTGAACGAGAGTCTGTTTTTCCTACCTTTCCAACACCAATGATCTCACCTTTCTTTCCATTTCCAAAGGAGACATTACCTCCTTTTAGGTTCTCAAGTGAAAGGAACTGGTTCTTGTTACCAGTCATATGTTTTGAGCAGCCACTATCCATGTACCATATTTGGCTACTTCCTTTCACTTGATCCTGCAAAAGAAATCATGGGTTATTTTTAGGAACCCAAACTAGTTTAGGTCCTTTTCTATGGGCAAACGGATAAATCAAATTTTTCTTTGCCCAACTAGGCAGTTTATGCTTTTCCTTAACAAAATCTCTATTCTTTTGACCAACCTTTTCTCTAGCATTACATTTATTTTTGTAATGGCCAGTCTTACTACAGTGTGTGCAAATCGTATTCTCAGGAAGTGTGAGATACTTGTTTTTGGGATCCCATTTTGGAGCTTGAGTCCCAAATCCAAGTCCTCTCTTATTGCTACTATGATATTATTGTAGCCAAGAGAGTGCATTAGAAGCGTTGTTCCATTTGCATATGTCTAATTCATGCTTTACCTTTCCTAAATCTTCTTTTAAGACTTTAATCAACTCATATTTCTTGTACATTTCACCTTTCATTTTTCCTAAATTTTCTTCTTGGATGAGAGATATTGATCAGCCATTTTCTTACCTGACCATAATTTCAGTTTAATGTTTTCAGATTTGAGTTCTAGATTCTTATTTTCAAGTTGATGAACCTGGTTCTTCAACTCGGTACTTATGTTATTACTCTTATCAGCCCTAGACTCTAGTCTTTTACATTTTTCTTCTAGGATAACACATTCTTTGGACAGAACATTTTTCTCACTGTTTAATATTTCAGACTCATCTATGAAGTCCATCAGCAAGTCAGCCAGTTTTTCTTTGAATAAAAATTTTATCTTTTCTTTAAGGTGTAGAATACTTACCTCATGTTCATCTTCTGAGTCTCTGATGGCCATAAGAGGTTGCTCATTTTCAGTTTCATTTTCAGACTCCTCATTTAATGTTTCTCCCCATGCAGCAACCATGGCTTTGGTTGATCCCTTGTTCCTTCTTGGTTGAACATATTCCTTCTTCTTGTTTCTTCTTTCATCTCTTTCTTTCTTCCATGCAATCTCCCATTGTGGGTAATTTCTGATGTGGTGATCAGTCTTCCCACACTTGTAGCAACCTTCATTGGTTTGTTTCTTAGGAGCTCTAGATTTGCTGAATGTTGTACCTTTTGAAGTACGCTTTCCTCTCATAAGGAATTTCTTGAAATCTCTAGTTATCAAAGCCATTTCCTCATCTTCAAGATCTGATCCTTCTAAAATTATGAGAGCCAGACTTCTTTCTTTCTTTGGAGCATCCATTTTTATTGTTTGCCTTCTTAGTTCATAGGCAGTGAGATTTCCAATTAGTTCATCTAACTTTAGAGTAGCAATGTCCTTTGATGCTTGAATAGTAGTAATTTTGCTTTCCCAGAAGATTGGCAGAACCCTAGTTAGGATTTTCTCCACCGTGTCTTCCTCCAGAATAATCTTTCCAAGAGACCCCAGTTCATTTGTCAGTGTAGTAAACCTGGTATACATTTCTTGAATAGTTTCTCCTTCCTTCATAGTAAAGTTTTCATATTGAGAATACAGTAGAGTTCCTCTTGATCTCTTTACCTGAGGTGTTCCTTCATGAGCCACTTGTAGAGTGTCCCATATCTCTTTGGCAGTAGCACAGCCTTGAATCCTGTTGTACTCGTCAGGACCCTATCCATATACCAACCATTTCCTGGCTTTAGCATTTTTCTCACATTTCCTTAGATCCTCAACAGTACAATCTACTCTTGTATATGGAACATCTACTCCTTTAGCATTCTTCTTAGTTGTAGCTAAAGGACCATCAGTGATGATATCCTAAAGCTCATAATCTTCTCCCATGATGTGATCCCTCATTCTATTTTTCCACCAAGAGTAGTAGAGGCCATTGAAGAGAGGAGGCCTAGCAATGGATTGCCCTTCCCAGTTCCCATATGGAGCACTCATGTTGATCTTTCCTAAGGTGTTAACCTCTTCAAGGATAACCTGCTCTGATACCAAATGATGTTCTATACGTCAATACCACACAAGGGGGGGGGTGATTTGTGTGGTACCTAATTTTCGCACTAGAAGAACTAGGTGTTCTAACTACAGCAGTTTGCGGAACAATAAATGCTGAAAGTAAAGTACACAGATATTTTACATGGAAAAAACCTGGCTGAAAAGGTAAAAAAACAGCTGTGAGCACGTGATTTTTGCCCTATATGAGAATTACTCCCAAAAATTCAAAATGAAATAATCTTTCGTTGTGTGCTATTTTTAGATTTTTCGTGGCATTTTTGGATAATTGTTTGTATTTGTCTAAGCGTGTTTGTTTGTTTAAATTAAGAAAAATACAAAAAAATATGTTGCATTTGCACATAAAATTCAAGTTTACAATTAACAGTAATTAAGTTTGTTTTACGAAAATAAAAAAAAAGGAATATAACGAAATAATGTATTTTTACATTTTTTGTCATTTAATGTACAATTGTGTGATTTTTGTTTTAATTGATATTTAGTCTAGAATGCTAATTATTAATCAAAAGTTAATTAATATTTTAGTAAGTATATTTTGGTTTCACAATTTATTTTAGAATTTTGATTAAAATTTGTTAATTAAAAGAAGAAAAGGAAAGGGTTAAAATTGAGAGAAAATTCGGATTGGGCCCAGAGCCTTTAATTAATTTCAGGGCCCAAACAAGATACCCAATCCAAACCCCTTTACCCATAATCAGACCCAACCCATATCCATCTCCAACCCGCCCCATAATTCTTTTAATCTGAGCCGTTGGATGTAATAATCCAACGGTCCAGATTAATCAATCAACTTTCAATATACCAAAACACCCCCAAACCCATTTTCTCCTCTTCATTTTCACCCTCTGCATCTCTCAAGCCTCATCTTTGAAGAGATGAGGAACCCTAGCCGCCATCACACCCCACCGCCCTTAAGCCGGCGGCAACGACGCCAATGACCGCCAAAATCACACCCCTAAACCACCCCAACTCCCCCTCTCCAAATCCACACTCTGTTAACCTCGAATCTCCTTAAGCCGCCTCAAATCTTCAGTTGAAGTCTCGAGCAAAACATGAACCCATTCCAACCAGCCCCAAATTCACACCAATTACTCCCCAGACCTCCCTCATACCCCGTATAACATTGGTCCGGCTCGAATCCTGACCGGAAATACTCAAACCCCAAATCCGAGCCCCAAGAACCCTAGCATTCAAAATTAGGGAGTTTCGTCAATGGAAGTCTAATAGACTTTAATTGGGACGTTTTCATTTGAAAACATTCCAATTAAAGTCCTTTCGACTCCAGAAATGCCAACTCGAGTCCGAATTGGCCCATGTCCGTTCGATTTCTGATTCCTTTCTTAAGGTATTTGATTTCTTTTTACTGTTTTACTCATTGTTTAGTTTTAGTTGTTCATTTGTTTCTGTTTTTGTGTTTAGTTTTAATCTTCTCTCTTTCTTCTCAAGACCTTTTATTTGGTCGAAATTGTTATTTCTTTTGATTGTCTGATTGTTGTTTGTTATTAGTGTACATGTTCGGTTGATTAACGTCGTCGAACAATTAGTTGTTACGAAGTCCTTGTTTTAGCCGAGTCTCGAAATCTTCCATATTTGCAATATCGGATGAATTGTCCATTTTCGGATTTGGTATGAATATGTCTTCACTGTTTATGTTCGATGGAGGATCGAATTATTTTGTCGATCACTCACCTCTGTTTGTTTTCGGTTTTTACATGTGAGTAGAGTCTTGAAATCTTCAATTGTTGCAATTTCGTATGAATTTGTCTTCATTGTTAATTGATTTTGATCCGGTTTGTTTAAATCCGAATGTAAACTGTGTTCCTTGTGTTACCTCTGCAAAAGCATTTTTAGCCGAGGAACCTTTGGATTAGAGAAGTTGTGAACTAAGTAAACTAATGAAATAGTTGAATCATGTAACAAGGATTGATGACTGTTTTAAAACACTGTCAGATGAATTAAAAATCACATGGGTACCATATCACAAAGAGAAGGCATGCTTGGATTAAAAATACAGGTTGCTCACACAAATTGAATTAACAAATAAAAAAAGGGAATGTTTGAGTTGGTCTGGCACCTTTAAGGGTGGAAAATCAGAAACAACATGGGGTTCTAATAAAGAATGGAAGAGCTGACACCATTTTTAAAAAACTTTTAGGGCTGTGCAGAGAATGTCATGGAAGAAATCCATCATTCAATGTTTTTTTAGTGCTCTTAAGAGCTGGTAAATCAGAACACATGGGGGGAATGATTAAAATGGTAGAGGGATGCATGTGCAAGGTAGAAGAGCAGTGAATTTGAAGGAAAAGAAATCTGTTTTGTCTATAAAGGGAGAATAAAAACAGAACTAAAGAAGAGACATAGACACTGAAAAATACTCACTGAAAGAAAACAAAACAGAGAGAACAGAATAGGGAGAGTTACTGGAGAGACAGTGAGAACTAATATTTCAGGAATTCTGAAAGTTGAAAGCTGATAGTGAGGTCTTTGTTGGAAGTAACAACTATTTTCTTTAAAAGAAACTAGAAAGGGTTGTTATTCCACTGCTGATTTTTTCTAGTTCTACTTGCAATTGGTCTTTGATATTCTTGTGTCGCAAACTTCAATCGTAGCTACTGGTGGTTGGTTGTTGTTGTATGGTTCTTCAGTTGAATTTGAGTTGATCTTTGAAAGTATACTCTAGAAGAGATTGTTCTTGCTGGTTTAAATTTGGCCTACTGATGTTGCATTGCTGTGTTAACTTTGCTGCTGACCTTCCTCTTTCCTTCTTCCTGTGTTATTCACATCCAGGTACTACTTGATCTCTATGATTGATGAAGCTGTTAAAAGGATTTGGAATCACGAATGTGTCAATTGAAATCCTGTTTTTTTTTTTAAATTCATTGTTTCTGTTGGTTTGTAATTGAATCAATTGTTAGATGTTGATAAATTTCATTTGAACTCTAGGATTCAATTGAAAAGGGACTATTATTTCTTGACTTAGATAGACGTTTGGACTGTTTTAAGTTTTAATTGTCATATGTAATTGAAGTATTTGGTAATCAATAGTTAATAGTCAAATACAGTAGGTTAGTGTGTATCGTTAAAAAATACATGTTGTTAGGATTGTTTCACGTTTTAGTTGTCATATGTAATTAAAATATGTGGTAATGGTAATCAACACTCTTCACCTTCTCACTTTATTAGTTTAATGTTCTACGCTTTAAAGGATTCCAAATTTCAGCATATTAACGCCAATGGGGTCAATTGTAGAGTTACACTTACTTGTACATGTAGAATCGTTTCCATCAATAAAAAAAATTGCTGAATATGTCGTATATATCACAAATCTGGTTATAATGTCGATTCCTGAAAAACAGTGAAGTTTGTTTTGAATTATATTTGATAAACAGCTTCACGACTTGACCAATTCATATGGCCGGTTTCGCCCCACTGTTTGGGCCTTTCCTAGGCCCAACAATTTAAATAATGGGATCCAAGTATGTGGATTGGCATATGGCCCATTAATGTTTAATTGGTAGGCTATGGTACTTTCTTTTAATTGATAGACATTGGCATTTTCTTAATAACAATTAATTAGGATTTTCTTTCCTTTTTGATACAAAAACAAGACAATAGAAAATTTAGTCATTTTTGGATATGACCCTTAAATAAAATAATGAGATGAGCCTCGCCGCACTAAATACATATTTGCGGGGCCCTCAAATAAATTGCTATAAAATATTTAGACTCGGGAAAACCGTTTAGCGAATTTCACGGTCTTTCCCAAAGTTAACAAAGACGGAGAATCTTTAGGCACGACTTTAATAAAAATACTTTCCTAAATACGGGTGCGCATTTATGTGACCCAAATCCTACTCTCGGCGAAACTGAAATACATTAAAGTCACAGGCGTACTGGCTGCGGTGTGACTCGAAGTGTATTTTCGTGACGTCGCAATTCTTCTAAAATTAAAAAGCGGAATATTAAAAGCACCTAATTAAATATATAATGAAATCAGATAAAAACAAAAAATAGCAGTTGAGCAACCGTGCTAGAACCACAAAATCCGGGAGTGCCTAACACCTTCTCCCGGGTTAACGAAATTCCTTATTCGGATTTCTGATTTTGCGGACTGTTAAACAGAGTCATAATTTCCTCGGTTCGGGATTAAACCGGTGACTTAGGATACCATTATTTTCCCGAGTGGCGACTCTGAATTAAATAAATAAATCCCGTTTCGATTGTCCTTTAATTGGAAAAACTCCCTCGCGCCCTCGTATGTGCGGAAAAAGGAGGTGTGACAGCTCTGGCGACTCTGCTGGGGACAATAACCCAGAACTTCGGTTCAGGGTTTAAGAATTCGAGCTCAGTTAAATTGCTGTTTTTGCTTATATCCGATTTCATTATATATTTTGATTAATGTGCTACATGTTTACCGCTTTGATATTGCGTGAACTGTATATATAAAATTGTGCCGAAAACCCTTCTCTTCTTACCCCCGGGGATGTGCTTACTGGTTGAGACTCCCCTTTCTGTTAGTGTCAATACCAAAAATAAGAAAAGAGGCAGGATAAGTTACAAAGCCGGACGATCCCGCGGGTCCCCGGTACGTAGCCCCCTCCTCAATCCGAGTCGTCTGCTCGGGTACACAGTCTAGTATCAAAAAGTATCAAAAAAAAAATCAGGATATTGAGCCTAAATTAGGACGATTATTTGCATCATGTTTTGACTTAGGGGACTCAACACAGGGGTTGGGTCCCTCTAGGACAAGTAACCAGATATAGTATGACCTCGTATGAGCATTTCGCATGTTGCATTTATTTGTCCTGGACTCGCATGCTGACCAACTTTTAAACGTCGAAGGATATAATAAAAGAAAGAGAAAAGAAGGTGTAAATAAAAATAAAAATAAAAAATATAAAATAAAATAAATAAATAAATAAATAATAATAATAATTTCATTTTTGAAAAAAAGGGTTTTGTAGAAAGGACTGTCTTATTACGAATTCAATCTTGAAAGAACAAGAGAGTGTTGTTTTAAAATAGTTCGTCCATTGATCAAACTACGCTGGTTGGATTCTCACCGGATGTGAGATACGTAGGCAGCCTTTAACAGGTCCAACTTCCCTACATTTTCAAAATAAGTTTTTTTTATGAAAGAAGAAATAATGACGGAATGCCGGGATGTTTAACTTTGCCTCAACGACCACCTTTTCATCAGTCTTAATATTTTGACCAGTCAATTCCTGTGGCCCGTTCTATTTTTTTTAAAAGAAAAAGATAGTTTTTGTTTGGGTCAAATCAAGATTTTTCTTTCGTCTAAAAACTACCTTAATAAATGTGCAGAATGAGCACGAGTCAGAATACAACCGAAGTTATCATAAACAAGGTCCCCTTAAGTTTGCATATGTGGTGGAACGACTTGGGCGAGCAAGGACAAGACGCAATTAAGCTGTACCTGGGAAATCTAGTGGGGCTACTAAATATTCCCCCGAGAGGAGACATCATACGAGCCCCGATCTCATTCTGGGATCCAGCACACAATGTGTTCCACTTTTCAGACTTTGAACTCACGCCAACATTGGAAGAATTGGCCGGATATATCGGAAGACCAAAAGTCCCTATGAGGGAATAGTATCTCATTGCACCAAGGGTCGTGACAGTACATAGGTTTTTGGATACCGTGAAAATCCGCAGAACTGTACACAACCCAGATTTATCCGAAGGGTTCTGCACTTTAGCATTTCTATATGACAAATATGGTCATTATAGGGGTTTCAACAAACACAAAAGTAAAATCTGCAGCGGAGAAAACCAGTCAAAATGGGAAGAGCATAGACGCATCGCCTTCATGATAGCTTTCCTAGGTTCATTGATATTTCCCGGAAAGGACGGGAATATCAACATACATGTGGCAGGGGTCGTCAGCACTTTGATGAAACAAGACAATAGTACTTTGGCTCCCATGATAATATCGGATATCTCTCGCGCACTTACTATTTGCAAAGCTGGAGGGGTCTTCTTTGAAGCTTGCAATGTACTGCTCCAAATGTGGATGATCGAGCACTTATGTCGTCGCCCGCAGTTTATGAGGTATGGTTTATCGGAGAAAACCTGTATAGAGGAATTCCCTACAAGGGTCGAGGGATATGATTTGCCATAGGGGACTAGCGGATGGATACGACTCTTGCGTTTGATTCCAGCCAACAAGATAGAATGGACATTTGGCTGGCTACCCGTGGACGAAGTCATATATGCATCGGCCACGGAATCATATTTATTACTAATGGGCCTCAACAACATCCAGCCTTACGCGCCATGTCGAGTATTGAGACAGTTAGGACGATGCCAAATAATCCCAAAAGAAGAAGACCTCAGCCCACATGTGGTTGAAATTGGACCGGGAGGACAGTTCTCTGAAGCGTTGGTCCGGAAGATTTGGAGTGAGTGTCAAACATTGAAGATAGACACTCGGGTACGAGATCGAGCCCGAGGCGAAGTATCGCCAGAATACCCTGCATGGTATAGCAGAGAAATGGAGCATCAAAGGCCCACAAAAAGGCCCCACCTCGGGGAGTTTGCTGAAGCGTCACAAGAACAATGGGACTGGTTGGCCAAAGAAGAAGCTTATGGAACAAAGATTAGCAAGATAGAGCAACGGACCCAAGAGCTCCAATTTGAAAAGGATATGCAAGCTGCCGCCAACGAAGGAGATAAAAAAGAAGTTTGCAAGAGAAAATGACTTCTTGAAAGCTCAAATCCGGCAAATGAAAATAGATGCTGACAGACAGTTGGGGAGTCGATCAGACGAAAAATTGATAAAGGGTTTAAATCAAGTCGCAGATGTCCAAAAAGAATTGGAAGAGTTGAAGGCCCGGACGATGAGGATCCGCGCTAGCTGGAGAAGGGAGGCACATCAACAGGCACTTCATCTACAACGAGTGGAAAAAGATTATACTGAGATCATCGCTAATCTAAGGGAAGCGAATGCTACCCTCAGGGAGCGGGTTTTCAAACAAGCCCGGGATGCCAGAGAAGACCTCGACCGTTGTTACAATTTGATGGCACGACTGCAAGAACAAGTGGACAGACTCTTAGACCGAGTCACCAACAATGTTCATATATTAGGAGCAAAGAACCAGCGGATAGAACAACTACTCAGAGAAAGGGACAGAATCAAGGACAAAATTGAGGAAATTGGGCATTATGTCACCATGAAGTGCTTAGCTTGTGAACAAATGCCCCGCACCGCCCTTTTTACTTCGGTTATGGACTATGTTCATCAGATCATGAGAGAGTTAAGGGGACTACACATGGACCTCACACCAAGGCCCGCGACAAGGCTGAACGATGCCTCGCGGGCCCCAGGAATTTAAGAGCATTAGACTGTTGATTAAAAGATGTATTTTTGAAATTTTGAAAAAAACTGGTTTGCATTTTTATTTCTCTTGAGAGTCAAGCATTTCTCTTATTTTGTTGATTATTGTAAGACATGTTTTGTAACTGTAAGGGTTTTTGATATAAAAATTACCGAATTTCGCCACAATCTTGTTATTAGAACTATGCTCGGTCTGATTCACGCGGGGACGTGATACGTAGGCAATCCACATAAGATTCGACCACCACTAAAAAAGAAAAAAGAAAAATGGGGAGGTTAATAACAATAAAGTTTTCAAGGATAAGAGAAGAAGAAAAAGAAAAGTTGGAATGACGCATGCGAGGAATACATGTAGAAATGGTTAATTGATTAGGTGCATTGCATCCAACGTGCGATAACATGCCTGTTAAATTCAGTGAGCTAACAAGTTTGTTGCAATTTCAGAAAAGTTTAGCAGTTGACTTGACAGAGTATACTGGCCGATCACCCTTACCATACTAGATCAAAAGGTCCAATTCCAGCAAGCATGTCTAGTTCCGGCAAAAGTATCGATGGGGAGAAAACAGAGATACAAATCATGAAAGAAGAGGTGGACCGGTTGAGACAGCAAATGACAGAGATGCACCTAGCCTGGGCTAGGGGACAATCATCACCAAACCTTCCTACTCTTCCACCAGCACCGGAGCGTCCGCCCATTGACCCCTCGACAAGTGCACCAATCTATCCTTATTATCAAGAGGAAAACCCATATACCTCCCCAGTTTTACCAGCCAGGCAAAATCCTCCTCCCCCGGTTACCCCTATTTTTGTGGCACCTCCACCCGCTACTTTACAAAAGTCTTCCAGTGAACCACTTTTTCAAATACATGACAATCATTGTTATTCTCCCGAGCCTACCTTTAAGGCTCCCGAACCGCATTCACACACCCCTCACTGGGATAACCCGGCAGAACCGAAAAAGCACTTCAAAAGTTTGGAGCATGAGGAAGTTATTCGGAAAGTTAAAAGTCTGGAGCAATCCTTCAGGAATATGCATGGTTTGGGCAACCAGGTCAGTGTCGCTTACAAAGATCTGTGTCCATTCCCAGATGTCCAGTTGCCAGCCAGGTTCAAAATGCCCAAGTTTGACCTATACGAGGGGCATGGTGACCCGGTAGCCCATCTTCGAGGTTTTTGTAGTAAAATGCGAGGAGCCGGAGGGCGAGATGAGATTCTGATAGCTTACTTCGGTCAGAGCTTGGGGGGGTCTGCACTAGAGTGGTACACTAGGCAGGATCCCAACAGATGGTTTACATGGGATGACTTGGCTCAAGCATTCATCGGCCAGTTCCAGTATAATCTTGAAATAATCCCCGATCGCTTATCATTGCTAAAGTTAGAGAAGAAACCCGCCGAAAGTTTTAGAGAATTTGGTTTCCGCTGGAGGAAACAGGCAGCGAGGGTAGATCCGCCGATGAGAGAGAATGAAATGGTGGATTACTTCCTACAGACACTGGAGCCAACCTATTTCGGACATCTGGTGACGTCCGTGGGTAAGTCATTCAATGAGGTGATAAAGATGGGGGCTATGATCGAGGAAGGCTTGAAAGCTAAAAAGATCATGAGTTATGCAGCGTTGAAAGCCACCACTCAAGCTATTCAAAGTGGCACCGGAGGGGTGCTTGGGAAAAAGAGGAAAGAAGAGGTCGCGGCAGTTGATTCCGGAGCATGGTTCAGGAACAGAGGCCCCGCACCCCAGTATAATTCGCCACAGCCCCACCAACAAAATTACTCACACAATCCATATAGCCATCCACAACACTATTACCCAACACCAGATGCTCACTTCACCGTCCATCATGCCCAATCATATGCTCCACCTCCCGTCCAGGCACCATGGCGTGCGCCAAATCCACGGAATAATTACCCACCCCCAAGAGCCTATAGAAATCCCACGGGTGCGGGCTTTCGTCCGAATCAAGCCTTCAAGAACGACAGAGCACCAAGGACGAAGACCTTCACTCCCTTGGGAGAGTCTTACACCAGTTTGTTCCACCGATTGAAGCAAGTAGGGTTGCTAAATCCGGTCGAGGCTAAGCTACCAAACCCTCTTCCAAAGAATCCGGATCATTCAATAAATTGTGCATACTGCTCAGGATGTCCAGGGCACGACACAGAAAAGTGTTGGAGGTTGAAAACAGCTATCCAGGAACTCATCGACACTCGCCGAATTGAGGTCCAGACTCCAGTGGAGCCCAACATCAACCAAAATCCACTCCCAACTCATCATGAGACCAACATGATCGAGTTTGTATGGGTGGAAGAGGGAAAGGAGAAAACCTCTCAGACCGTAATGATGATCAGTTCTAGTGGGGTAGGAATGAAAAAGGGGCCAAGCCTTGATGAGTCACTCATCTGCAAAAAGGACGTACAAGAGGGGTCGGAAGCAGAAAAGGGAAGTGTGAACAAAGTGCCTATGAGGCTAGAGAGAGTAAAAATAATTGTACCAGGGGCAGTAACCAAACCTGTCTTAACTGTAGCAGGTGTTCGAGTGGATCCTTTCATCATCAAGCCAGCAATACAGTTGCCAATAGCCGATAGCAAAGCTATTCCATGGAATTATGATCGGGTCACGACAACCTACAAAGGAAAAGAAGTTAAAGAGGAAGTCTGCGAAGCGCAAGGTTTGACCCGCTCAGGGAGATGTTTTGCCCCTGCGGAATTAAGGAAGACTACTCCGGCAACACTAAAAAAGCCGGTAACTGACGAAGAGGCAGAGGAATTCCTGAAAAAGATGAAGATGCATGATTATTCTGTCCTAGAACAACTGAAAGAGACTCCTGCGCAAATCTCATTGATGTCCTTGCTGATACATTCCGAAGAACATCGGCAAGCTTTGATGAAAGTTTTGAATGAGGCCCATGTACCTGATAAAATCTCTGTGAGTCATTTGGAAAAGATCACCAATAGGATCTTCGAAGCGAACCGGATCACCTTCACCGATGATGAGTTGCTTGAGGAAGGCACCGAGCACAACAAGGCTTTATATCTTACGGTAAAGTGTGAGGAGTCGGTGGTTACCAAAGTCCTAGTCGACAATGGGTCTAGTGCAAACATTTGTCCTCTCTCTACACTAAACAAGTTGAAAGTGGATATCGGCAGGGTACGCAAGAACAGTATATGTGTCCGAGGGTTTGATGGAGGAGGCAAGGCATCGGTCGGGGACATAGTGTTAGTCTTGACAATCGGACCTGTGGAGTTCACCATGGAATTCCAAGTGCTGGACATGGTAGTTTCATACAACCTTCTGATAGGACGACCGTGGATCCATGCTGCAAAAGCAGTTCCGTCCAGCCTACACCAACTAGTCAAGTTTGAATGGGATCGACAGGAGATCGTAGTCCATGGAGAGAATGATCTACAACCAGGCACCATCGTCCCCTTTGTCGATACAGAAGAGGATGTTGGGCCATGGGTATACCAGGTCTGTGATGCGGTATCCGTCAACCGAGTTCCAGAAGGGGAATGCATTCTTAATGACAGAATAATTACTGCAGACGTCATGGTGGCTCAAGAAATGTTGAGAAACGGTTTCATACCCGGCAAAGGTTTAGGTGCATCTCTGCAAGGAATCATACAACCGGTATCTGTGGTCGAAAATGTGGGAACCTTCGGCTTGGGATTCAAGCCAACACCAGAGGACATCCAGCGAGCCAAGAGGACTAAGCAGAAGACATGGGTGCTCCCAAAGCCTGTTCCGCGCCTTTCCCGATCTTTTGTCAGGTCCGGAATAAGAAGACATCCGACGACAAAGGTTCCCGGTCCTATGATCAAGCCAGACGAAGAATTCTTGAGAAGGTTCGAGGATTTATTCTCAGATGTATGCATGTTAGAGGATGGTGAAGGACCCAGCCGTGCCGAGATACAGTTTGTGGGACCGAAAGCAAAGTTGAATAATTGGAAGGCTACTCCTCTCCCTATCCGGAAGGAGTCCTGGTAGTCTGTTTCGGATTGTTTTCTTTCAAATTTTGTGTGGGGTTATCCCCGGAGTAAAATCCATTTGTTTTAGTTCGTTTTGTTTGAGTGTGCAAGCTTGTTTTTCATTGTACTGTTCCCATTAATGAAATTTTGTTCCCTTTGTTTCTAATTTTGTTTATTTTCCTTCTTTTTACTTTTCTGAGCAGCTTTCTTTCAACTGATCTTAATGATATGGCGTGCTTAAAGATTAATCAACCCAGTCTAGAGAGTCAATCTGGTTTGGAAATAATAATGCATGAAATAAGAAGTGACGAGAGTGAATCGGAATACGGTGATGATGAAGCCGTAGAAGAAATCGGCGAAGAATTAAGTCACTTCGAGGAAAAGCCCAAACCTAATTTGAATGATACTGAGGCTGTTAATCTGGGGGATACGAATGATGTTAAAGAAACCAGAATAAGTGTCCATATTGAACCCAACCTGAGAGAAGAGTTGATCAAAACACTCATGGAGTTTAAAGATATTTTCGCATGGTCGTACGATGACATGCCAGGACTCAGCACTGATCTAGTGGTTCACAAATTACCCACTGACCCGGCATGTCCCTCCCGTCAAGCAAAAACTGCGGAAATTCAAGACGGAGATGAGTGTAAAGATCAAGGAGGAAGTAACCAAGCAGTTGCGGGCGAAAGTCATTCGTGTCACTCGATACCCTGAATGGTTGGCTAATGTAGTACCGGTGCCAAAGAAAGACGGAAAGATCAGAGTATGTGTGGACTACCGCAACCTCAACAAGGCGAGTCCTAAGGATAATTTCCCGCTTCCCAATATCCATATCCTGATTGATAATTGCGCCGGACGTGAAATCGGATCCTTTGTGGACTGCTACGCGGGATATCATCAGATCTTGATGGATGAAGAGGACGCAGAAAAGACGACTTTTATCACACCATGGGGAACTTATTCCTACCGGGTAATGCCATTCGGTCTGAAGAACGCAGGGCAACATACATGAGGGCGATGACTACGGTATTCCATGACATGATACACAAAGAAATTGAAGTGTACGTGGATGATGTGATCATAAAATCTAGATGTCAAGAAGACCACATTGCCGACCTCAGGAAGTTTTTCCAAAGACTTCGAAGATATGATATCAAGCTCAATCCGGCCAAATGTGCATTTTGGAGTTCCGTCAGGAAAGTTGCTAGGATTCATCGTCAAGCCGACGGGGCATTGAGTTGGACCCATCCAAAATCAAGTCCATCCAGGAGTTGCCCCCGCCAAAGAATAAAACAGAGGTAATGAGTTTGTTGGGAAGGTTAAATTACATCAGTAGGTTTACTGCTCAGCTTACAGCAACATGTGAACCCATATTCCGTCCGTTGAAGAAAGACGCTGCGATAGAATGGACGACAGAATGCCAGGAAGCGTTTGACCAAATCAAAGGGTATCTGTCAAACCCACCCGTACTAGTTCCGCCTGAACCGGGTAGACCCCTGATTCTTTATCTAACGGTTTTGGAGAATTCGTTCGGCTGCGTACTGGGGCAGCATGATCTTACTGGCAGAAAGGAACGGGCCATTTACTACCTCAGTAAGAAATTCACGGTCCACGAGGTTAAGTACACTCATTTGGAAAAGACATGTTGTGCTTTGACTTGGGTAGCCCAAAAGCTGAAACATTATTTGTCTTCTTACACTACTTACCTCATTTCACGTTTGGATCCATTGAAGTATATTTTCCAGAAGCCTATGCCTACAGGGAGGTTAGCAAAATGGCAAATACTACTTACAGAATTCGACATCATATATGTAACTAGGACGGCTATGAAAGCTCAAGCCTTAGCCGATCACTTAGCGGAGAATCCTGTAGATGACGGATACGAACCTTTGAGGACGTATTTTCTAGACGAAGAAGTATTGCAAATTGATGGGTTAGAATTAACCGAGGATCCAGGGTGGAAGCTTTTCTTCGACGGAGCGGCGAACGCAAAAGGAGTCGGAATAGGGGCTGTGCTTATCTCTGAAACAGGACATCATTATCCTGTTACTGCTCAACTGCGTTTTCATTGTACCAACAATATGGCTGAGTACGAGGCATGCATCTTAGGGTTGCGATTAGCGGTAGACATGGATGTACGGGACGTCTTGGTCTTGGGGGACTCGGACCTTCTGGTACATCAGATTCAGGGAGAATGGGAAACCAGAGATTTGAAGTTTATCCCGTATCGTCAATGTTTGCATGATCTGACCAAGCGTTTTCGATCAGTAGAATTCAGGCATATCCCAAGGATGCATAATGAGGTTGCCGATGCTTTGGCTACATTGGCATCGATGTTACATCACCCGGACAAGATTCATGTTGATCCGTTACATATTCAGATTCGGAATCAACATGCTTATTGCAATATGATAGAAGAAGAGATGGATGGTGAGCCATGGTTTCATGATGTCAAAGAATACCTCAGGTTAGGAATATACCCAGAGCAGGCAACTGGAGATCAAAAGAAAGCTATTCGGCGGTTGGCGAACGGATTTTTCCTTAGTGGAGGGGTGCTGTACAAAAGAACCCCAGATTTGGGATTGTTGAGATGTATAGATGCAAGTCAAGCCACAACAATGATGACGGATATACACTCGGGAGTTTGCGGACCACACATGAGCGGATACGTATTGGCAAAGAAGATTCTTCGAGCAGGATATTATTGGCTCACTATGGAGCGTGATTGTATAAGTTTTGTGCGAAGATGCCATCAGTGTCAGATACATGGAGATTTTATTCATTCGCCACCGACCGAATTACATACAATGTCAGCGCCATGGCCATTTGTTGCGTGGGGTATGGATATTATCGGACCTATAGAACCTGCGGCTTCCAATGGTCATAGGTTCATTCTGGTAACGATCGATTATTTTACCAAGTGGGTGGAGGCCAAAACCTTCAAATCAGTGACCAAGAAGGCGGTGGTGGACTTCGTACATTCCCACATCATCTGCAGGTTTGGAATTCCAAAGATAATCATCACAGATAACGGTGCCAATCTTAACAGCGGATTGATGAAAGAGGTATGTCAACAGTTCAAGATTACACACCGAAATTCCACACCATATCGTCCCAAAGCAAATGGTGCGGTTGAGGCAAGCAAACAAGAATATAAAGAAGATATTGAGGAAGATGGTAGAAGGGTCTAGGCAATGGCATGAAAAGTTACCATTCGCGCTGTTGGGTTATCGCACTACCGTCCGGACTTCGGTAGGTGCAACTCCTTACTTGTTGGTGTACGGGACTGAAGCAGTAATACCAGCAGAAGTTGAAATCCCATCCCTCCGAATTGTCGCTGAAGCTGAGATTGACGATGATGAGTGGGTCAAAACCCGATTGGAGCAATTGAGCTTGATCGATGAAAAAAGATTGACAGCAGTATGTCATGGCCAATTGTATCAAAAGAGAATGGCGAGAGCATATAACAAGAAGGTACGTCCCGGGAAATTTGAAGTGGGACAGCATGTGCTGAAGAGAGTTCTACCACATCAGGCTGAAGCAAAAGGCAAGTTCACTCCAAATTGGCAAGGACCATTTGTTGTGACTAGAGTATTATCCAACGGCGCTCTATGTCTAACCGATATTGAGGGAAGATGCACCGATATGGCTATCAATTCTGATGCAGTCAAGAGATATTATGTGCAATTCTTTAATGCATTTGTCAACGCTTGGTTTCGTTCGTTTGTATTTGGCATTTTTCGGAGAATGAAATGACAGAGGCAATTTTTCTACTACCCAAACACTTTAACCCTTGTTTTCCCCTTTGAGCCTTAATTATTCTTTCATATACCCTCTTCTGGAATCCTCAAGGAAGATGTATAACAAAATAGAAAAAAACAAAAACAAAGAAAAGACACAAGAAAAGTGAACTACGTTCGACCTGATTCCTCAAGAAGGATACGTAGGCGCCACACGGCTCGGTCATAATAAAATAAAAATCAAATATTCCCCAAGCAACAAAACCGGGGCAGAAGTCATTGTTTCATTTGAAAAGATAGTGCGGATTCCAAAAGTTGTAATGAGCTACCCATTGTGGTTAAATCCCATTTGCTATAGCCTCACACACAAAAAAACCACATTAATGACCAAAAAAGACCTCTCGATCAGTATTTGAGAAATGCCAAGTCATACGAATGAAAGCCAAGAATGACACTCTGATCCTCGACTGAATCCAGGATTCACAAGCTGAAAAGGGATAATGCTTTAGAGGGAATCTCGTGGGTAATACCCCAGTCCACCACAGGGAAAGAAAGCAACATGAGAGAGTCTTAACGGTGAAAACCCTCGCGGGCACCTTAAGGCGAAGAAAGCTGAGAGAAATAAAATGAGAGAGTCTTATGGTGAAAGCCTTTACAGGCACCCTAAGGCGACGGGAGGTCGAGAGAAATGAGAGAATCTCATTAGTGAAAACCCTTTGAAGGGCACTATGAGGTGACAAGGCGAGATGGTTACAAGGTGTCCGCATGAGACAAGGTTGGGACATTCGTTTGCTTCTAGCAAAACGCAGCCGTTAGAAAGTGATGGACATAAATAGACTGGGTTAGTTTAATCTCGAAGGCACGGCATAACCAGTGGATCAGTTATACATTCAGATAAGTTTTTCCCAATTTGAAGTTCAGAAAAGTTTTCCCTTTTTTGTCTTTTTGCGGTCCGCACTCTGTATTTCATTTTTATCTATCATTTTTCTCTCTTTTTAAAGATTTTTTATGTTTATGTCGAAAATTAACTTTTCAAAGCTTACTACCAAGTCTCCCAAAGCGGTACAATGAAGATGAATAGGCGTAGAACAAGGCAATAAGGCAAAAGTCGCTCCGATATTAAGATTGGAACGACGGGTTGGTTGGAAGGTTCACAGGAATTACGGAGTAGGGTGGACACATATTACACATCCGAAAGATAGTTTCTCACAACAGATCACCGACTAAGAGGGTCGGACCACACTGAAGTTTGGAATAAAAAGGAGAGGTGAGAGGTCCTGTTGGAAAGAGCACCATCCACCAGCAAGTATCAACGTCATCCCCAAAGTTCGAGGAAGGCAAAGCAGCTAAAAGAGCAAAGGAAAATTGCCCCGGCAAGAGCGGCATGACCACTCACGGCGTTTTGAAACTAACAATTTTTCTTTGATTTAAAGCAGGAAAAGAGGGTTCGTCGGCGGAAAAGCATGCCACGTAGAAGGTTATCAAACTGGGGCAGAAAATTTTCTCCCATTGCGAAAATTTTCTTGAAAGCAAATACCCAGTGGATAAGGATAGAAAGCAACGCAAGATTTTGGGAAATACCAGTTTCAAGCAGAATAGTTTTGAAAGAGGCCAGACAACACGAGGAAGTGATCTTTAAGCCTAGTATTATCCCCAGCAGTTCTTGGAGAAATGAAACACTGATTTTCGAGATTTCCCCAGCAACATTATATACCATAAGTTTTCAAGGAAGCAAAGCGCAAGTCCCGAAGGAGGTTGGGAAAGAGGAAAAAGGAAAAGGGAGTCCCTGCCAGGGTAATCCTCAGTCAATGAAAATTCAACCCCCAGCGAGCCCGGGAGAGAATAAAGGTTGAAGGAAGTAGAAAAAGAGGAAATAAAGAATACTTCCCCAACAGCATTATCTCCAGCAGGTAAGTAAACAGTTCCAAGGATATCCCCAGCAGTCAAAGGAAAAATAACACGACCCAGGAAGAAAGCAATTCCAAAACAAGGTAATTCAGAAGAAAAGGTGGCCCAAGAGACGATGCAGGAAGAAGAAAATGGTACAGGAAGCAAAGGAAGGCGATATGGATGGGATGGAGTTAGTGAGTTGTAGTTGAAGTCAGGGAGCCCGCCTGAAGAATGGAGTGGCGATTTAGTTTTGAAGTTGTAAGTTGAAGTCAGGGAGCCCGCCTGAAGAATGGAGTGGCGATTTATTTTGAAGTTGTAGTTGAAGTCGGGGAGCCCACCTGAAGAATGGAGTGGCGATTTATTTGGAAGTCGTAGTTGAAGTCAGGGAGCCCGCCTGAAGAATGGAGTGGCGATTTATTTTGAAGTTGTAGTTGAAGTCGGGGAGCCCGCCTGAAGAATGGAGTGGCGATTTAGTTTTGAAGTTGTAGTTGAAGTCAGGGAGCCCGCCTGAAGAATGGAGTGGCGATTTAGTTTTGAAGTTGTAATTGAAGTCAGGGAGCCCGCCCGAAGAATGGAGTGGCGATTTAGTTTTGAAGTTGTAGTTGAAGTCGGGGAGCCCGCCCGAAGAATGGAGTGGCGATTTAGTTTTGAAGTTGTAGTTGAAGTCGGGGAGCCCGCTTGAAGAATGGAATGGCGATTTAGTTTTAAGTTGTAGTTGAAGTCGGGGAGCCCGCCCGAAGAATGGAGTGGCGATTTAGTTTAAAGTTGTAGTTGAAGTCGGGAGCCCGCCCGAAGAATGGAGTGGCGATTTAATTTCGATGTTGTAGTTGAAGTCGGGAGCCCGCCCGAAGAATAGAGTGGCGATTTAATTTTGAAGTTATAGTTGAAGTCGGGGAGCCCGCCCGAAGAATGGAGTGGCGATTTAATTTTGAAGTTGTAATTGAAGTCAGGGAGCCCGCCTGAAGAATGGAGTGGCGATTTATTTTGAAGTTATAGTTGAAGTCGGGGAGCCCGCCCGAAGAATGGAGTGGCGATTTAATTTTGAAGTTGTAATTGAAGTCGGGAGCCCGCCCGAAGAATGGAGTGGCGATTTATTTTGAAGTTGTAGTTGAAGTCAGGGAGCCCGCCTGAAGAATGGAGTGGCGATTTATTTTCGAAGTTTGTTGTTGAAGTCAGGTGCCCGCCTGAAAAATGGAGTGGCGATTTATGATGAGAGTTTGTCGATAAAGTCAGAAGACTGCCGGAAAAGCAGAACGGCATCTCAATTTCTAAGATTTGATAAGGATAGTGAACAATTGGAAAGTGACGGAGTCTAACGAGAATCCCCAGCATGAACCCAAGTTCATAATCGGAAGGAAGGCAACAAGGATCAGAAAGATAGGTTCAGACTTCGAAGGAGAATAATTCGAAGATCGCAAGGAAGGGACCAATGGTCGGAGTTCGGCAATCAAGATAGGCCGAAGTAACAATTGTCAGAAGAGAAGAAGCATGCGAAGAAACATCAGAGCCAGCAGGATGGCAAGGAACATGACAAGATCAAGTTGAAAAGATAGATAAAAATTTGCAATACTGTAACTTAGTCTAGCTTCTTATTTTTCGTTTAGCACGGTGTAATAAGGAGATCAGTTAAGCAATGGCATCAGCAGCAACAACAGTAACAGCAAGATCACAGCGGTCATGGTAGTCCCAGCTACCAAAACTTCCCGAACTACATTGACCTGATTCCCTTTTAGCCAGGGATATGTAGGAGACCTTCTGAAGCAAAGGTTCGGTCAAACTTTTCCAAAAAATGCTTCATACGGAGTGCTCAAACGAGCAAAAATCGCTCGTATCCGCTCACTTATCTTTGCACGAAAACTCTTCATGTTTCCGCGCAAAGAGGGGCAGCTGTGAGCACGTGATTTTTGCCCTATATGAGAATTACTCCCAAAAATTCAAAATGAAATAATCTTTCGTTGTGTGCTATTTTTAGATTTTTCGTGGCATTTTTGGATAATTGTTTGTATTTGTCTAAGCGTGTTTGTTTGTTTAAATTAAGAAAAATACAAAAAAATATGTTGCATTTGCACATAAAATTCAAGTTTACAATTAACAGTAATTAAGTTTGTTTTACGAAAATAAAAAAAAAGGAATATAACGAAATAATGTATTTTTACATTTTTTGTCATTTAATGTACAATTGTGTGATTTTTGTTTTAATTGATATTTAGTCTAGAATGCTAATTATTAATCAAAAGTTAATTAATATTTTAGTAAGTATATTTTGGTTTCACAATTTATTTTAGAATTTTGATTAAAATTTGTTAATTAAAAGAAGAAAAGGAAAGGGTTAAAATTGAGAGAAAATTCGGATTGGGCCCAGAGCCTTTAATTAATTTCAGGGCCCAAACAAGATACCCAATCCAAACCCCTTTACCCATAATCAGACCCAACCCATATCCATCTCCAACCCGCCCCATAATTCTTTTAATCTGAGCCGTTGGATGTAATAATCCAACGGTCCAGATTAATCAATCAACTTTCAATATACCAAAACACCCCCAAACCCATTTTCTCCTTTTCATTTTCACCCTCTGCGTCTCTCAAGCCTCATCTGTGAAGAGATGAGGAACCCTAGCCGCCACCCTTTCACCGCCCTTAAGCCGGCGGCAACGACGCCAATGACCGCCAAAATCACACCCCTAAACCACCCCGACTCCTCCTCTCCAAATCCACACTCCGTTAACCTCGAATCTCTCTAAGCCGCCTCAAATCTTCAGTTGAAGTCTCGAGCAAAACATGAACCCATTCCAACCAGCCCCAAATTCACACCAATTACTCCCCAGACCTCCCTCATACCCCGTATAACATTGGTCCGGCTCGAATCTGACCGGAAATACTCAAACCCCAAATCCGAGCCCCAAGAACCCTAGCATTCAAAATTAGGGAGTTTCGTCAATGGAAGTCTAATAGACTTTAATTGGGACGTTTTCATTTGAAAACATTCCAATTAAAGTCCTTTCGACTCCAGAAATGCCAACTCGAGTCCGAATTGGCCCATGTCCGTTCGATTTCTGATTCCTTTCTTAAGGTATTTGATTTCTTTTTACTGTTTTACTCATTGTTTAGTTTTAGTTGTTCATTTGTTTCTATTTTTGTTTTTAGTTTTAATCTTCTCTCTTTCTTCTCAAGACCTTTTATTTGGTCGAAATTGTTATTTCTTTTGATTGTCTGATTGTTGTTTGTTATTAGTGTACATGTTCGGTTGATTAACGTCGTCGAACAATTAGTTGTTACGAAGTCCTTGTTTTAGCCGAGTCTCGAAATCTTCCATATTTGCAATATCGGATGAATTGTCCATTTTCGGATTTGGTATGAATATGTCTTCACTGTTTATGTTCGATGGAGGATCGAATTATTTTGTCGATCACTCACCTCTGTTTGTTTTCGGTTTTTACATGTGAGTAGAGTCTTGAAATCTTCAATTGTTGCAATTTCGTATGAATTTGTCTTCATTGTTAATTGATTTTGATCCGGTTTGTTTAAATCCGAATGTAAATTGTGTTCCTTATGTTACCTCTGCAAAAGCATTTTTAGCCGAGGAACCTTTGGATTAGAGAAGTTGTGAACTAAGTAAACTAATGAAATAGTTGAATCATGTAACAAGGATTGATGACTGTTTTAAAACACTGTCAGATGAATTAAAAATCACATGGGTACCATATCACAAAGAGAAGGCATGCTTGGATTAAAAATACAGGCTGCTCACACCAATTGAATTAACAAATGAAAAAAGGGAATGTTTGAGTTGGTCTGGCACCTTTAAGGGTGGAAAATCAGAAACAACATGGGGTTCTAATAAAGAATGGAAGAGCTGACACCATTTTTAAAAAACTTTTAGGGCTGTGCAGAGAATGTCATGGAAGAAATCCATCATTCAATGTTTTTTTAGTGCTCTTAAGAGCTGGTAAATCAGAACACATAAGGGGAATGATTAAAAGGGTAGAGGGATACATGTGCAAGGTAGAAAAGCAGTGAATTTGAAGGGTTAAAGGGAATCTGTTTTGTCTATAAAGGGAGAATAAAAACAGAACTAAAGAAGAGACATAGACACTGAAAAATACTCACTGAAAGAAAACAAAACAGAGAGAACAGAATAGGGAGAGTTACTGGAGAGACAGTGAGAACTAATATTTCAGGAATTCTGAAAGTTGAAAGCTGATAGTGAGGTCTTTGTTGGAAGTAACAACTATTTTCTTTAAAAGAAACTAGAAAGTGTTGTTATTCCACTGCTGATTTTTTCTAGTTCTACTTGCAATTGGTCTTTGATATTCTTGTGTCGCAAACTTCAATCATAGCTACTGGTGGTTGGTTGTTGTTGTGTGGTTCTTCAGTTGAATTTGAGTTGATCTTTGAAAGTATACTCTAGAAGAGATTGTTCTTGCTGGTTGGTTTAAATTTGGCCTACTGCCGTTGCATTGCTGTGTTAACTTTGCTGCTGACCTTCCTCTTTCCTTCTTCCTGTGTTATTCACATCCAGGTACTACTTGATCTCTATGATTCTGTATTCTGTTAAAAGGATTTGGAATCACGAATGTGTCAATTGAAATCCTGTTTTTTTTTTTAAATTCATTGTTTCTGTTGGTTTGTAATTGAATCAATTGTTAGATGTTGATAAATTTCATTTGAACTCTAGGATTCAATTGAAAAGGGACTATTATTTCTTGACTTAGATAGACGTTTGGACTGTTTTAAGTTTTAATTGTCATATGTAATTGAAGTATTTGGTAATCAATAGTTAATAGTCAAATACAGTAGGTTAGTGTGTATCGTTAAAAAATACATGTTGTTAGGATTGTTTCACGTTTTAGTTGTCATATGTAATTAAAATATGTGGTAATGGTAATCAACACTCTTCACCTTCTCACTTTATTAGTTTAATGTTCTACGCTTTAAAGGATTCCAAATTTCAGCATATTAACGCCAATGGGGTCAATTGTAGAGTTACACTTAATTGTACATGTAGAATCGTTTCCATCAATAAAAAAAACTGATGAATATGTCGTATATATCACAAATCAGGTTATAATGTCGATTCCTGAAAAACAGTGAAGTTTGTTTTGAATTATATTTGATAAACAGCTTCACGACTTGACCAATTCATATGGCCGGTTTCGCCCCACTGTTTGGGCCTTTCCTAGGCCCAACAATTTAAATAATGGGATCCAAGTATGTGGATTGGCATATGGCCCATTAATGTTTAATTGGTATTTGGTCCATTAATGCTTAATTGATAGACATTGGCATTTTCTTAATAACAATTAATTAGGATTTTCTTTCCTTTTTGATACAAAAACAAGACAATAGAAAATTTAGTCATTTTTGGATATGACCCTTAAATAAAATAATGAGATGAGCCTCGCCGCACTAAATACATATTTGCGGGGCCCTCAAATAAATTGCTATAAAATATTTAGACTCGGGAAAACCGTTTAGCGAATTTCACGGTCTTTCCCAAAGTTAACAAAGACGGAGAATCTTTAGGCACGACTTTAATAAAAATACTTTCCTAAATACGGGTGCGCATTTATGTGACCCAAATCTTACTCTCGGCAAACTGAAACGCATTAAAGTCACAGGCGTACTGGTTGCGGTGTGACTCGAAGTGTGTTTTTGTGACGTCACAATTCTTCTAAAATTAAAAAGCGAAATATTAAAAGCACATAATTGAAATATGTAAAGAAATCAGATAAAAACAAAAATCGCAGTTGAGCGACCGTGCTAAAACCACGGAATTTGGGAGTGCCAAACACCTTCTCCTGGGTTAACAGAATTCCTTATCCAGGTTTCTAGTTTCGCAGATTGTAATACAGAGTCATAAATTTTCTCGGTTCGGGATTAAAACCGGTGACTTGGGACACCATTATTTTCCCAAGTGGCGACTCTGAAAAATTAAATAAATAAAGTTTACACGGATATTTTACGTGGAAAATACCTGGCTCAAAAGGTGAAAAAACTACGACCTACTACTCAGTAGGATTTTCCGAAACTCCACTAAAATCACTGAGCCAAAAACTACATTTACAAAGACACTTTGTAAACCTAAGGATTAGCTCTAATCCCAGTATGTCACACAGCCTCAACTGTTGCCACACTTTTAAGTTAACTCTAACTTGAATACTCAATGCACCTATTACAATTATTTCTATAAAAGCTTAAAGGTACAATATGAAAACCTACTACAATTGAACTAGACTTTGAATAAACACACTGATGAAACTGGTTCTTTTATCTTAGTTCATGTAGCTTCAGATGTGCACACTTGTATATCGCATATATTGCTTGCAAAACATACTCGATTCTGTTTTCTCTCAAATATGCTTTACTTCTGCTTATGTGCATTACATGTAAAAGAGAACAACTGAGTTAATTAAATAGATTAGCAGTTAGAGTTTGATCAAGACTCCGTCGCTTATCCCTTTGTCAACTTTAGTCCTTAACTACTACGAACTCTCATCCTTATCCTGACTTAGGATTGTGTTCTCTTATCTTAAGAGGACTATTCCTCTTAGAACTCAATGCAACCTTTTCGATTATCTTTAGAAGATATTTATTTCATACGCTTCAGTATATATCTTCGTCTCGTGCCTTCCATGTGTGATGGTTATGACTAAATTGTATTTCTCAAGATGGACCAGGTCCTTCTCCTTATGTTCATTTATCAATCTTCAAAACATAGCCAACATTTGAGTAATGACTTGTAGTAATTGTGGAGAGCCAAATCACAATGCATGAGGCTGTGACAAGGTAACTTCTAGTCATTCAAATTATTTTAACTTTTTCAAACCAAACTTAGTATAAGATTTAGAATGCACAAATGTTTCAAAAATATATATATATCCATGCTTCACATCTATGTTCTAACTTCTCCTTCTCCATGTACATATAGCCTTCTCCAAGCAGTGTCCTAATATCCAGCACACAATCCCACACGAATTTAAACTAGAGATTATCAACCAAAACATTCCTATATATGTAAACTCTTGATAGTCCATACCACTGCTCATTGAGTAATTACTAGATAACACTTATCACGTACAATAGCTTGCTCTTATAAGATTTACGTGAAAACTAAGTCACCTTATAAAGGAACGCAATTAAACTTATTTTTTAAAATATTAATAGTCAAATTCTTTATTAATCTTCTAAAGAACCTCAAAGTTTATGGTTACATAAGCATATGCTGTCATAAATACAATGGACCATGGAAGAAGAGGATTAAACTCAAAAAAAAAAGAATTGAGTAATTCTAAACAGCCTCAAAACACACGGTCAAAATAGCCTCAAACACAACCTTCAAACATTGATTAAACGGGTGCAAAACACAAATTAAAACAGCCTCAAACTAATATTACAAAGACTTGAGAATTCATACAACCTAACAAACTACATTACTTCAACAACAATGCGGTAATAAATCCAACAAACATCGCATAATAAATCATAATAAACATCTTCAAATTCATAAATTTATCTTCTTATTCCCTTTCTTTGTTCACTTGGGAATTTTTTATAGCCTCCATAGTCTTCACCTTTTCCTTTAAAAGAAGTTTTTGAAGTGAATAAGTGAGCAATTTTATCGCAATGACAGTTCCTCTTGGACGAGCAGCTACTTTCTGACATTATCAACTTCTTTGCAGATTAAAGCCAAAGAAAATTAAAAAAAAAATAAGATAACAGAGACTTAAGAAACGCATATACGAACTAAAAGAACCCACAAAATGGAAATATGAGGAACCCTAGTTTTGGGATTTGAGGATCTCTTTTAATGAGGAGAGAGGTTATGTTTTGCAGCAAGTTGCATTTTTTATTAGGATTTGGGGATACGTTTTCGTAGATTTAAGGTGGGTCGGGTTAGGGGTTTAAGTGGGTAGCCGGTCGGGTTTAATATTAAATGGAAAGTTTTATTCAGGAGCTGCCATGTGGCACTCCGTCCAAATTAAGGGCAAAAATGCTACAAAATATGACGGTAGAGGTATGAATGACCCAATGGTATAATGAATGATACAAGAAAACTATATTTGAAAGTAGAGGGGTATATCTGGCCCTTTTTTCGTTATCAATATGTTAAGAGAAGATATGGACTGATGTTGACAAATTGAATTATGTCCCAAGTACTATGAGATTCATAGCAAAAAAAAGCACAAAGTAAGAGATGAACGATAACTAATAAGAAGTAAAACGCTATCGTGAATGCAACGATCCGACCAGTCGTTTTGCTTTCTAAAATCCCTTTTCTCCTAAATAAGACTTTCCGTACTTGTTTTTAGTGATTTATGACTTATGGGAATGATTCTTTTAGGATTTGTAAGAGTTTGGATCGAAATCGGAACACTTGGTTCCTTAAGGTTGGCTTAAAATGCCAAGTTTAACTTTGGTCAATATTTTGAATATAAACGACCTCGGAATTGGGATTTGAAGGTTCTAACGGGTTCGTATTATAATTTCGGACCTGGGCATATGTTCTGATATGGTTTTGGATGACCCTAGAACGTTTTGGCACCTAATAGTAAAAGTTGGTTCTTGAAACTTTTTAGTTCTTTAAATTTGGTTCGAAGTGGATTTTGATGATATCGAGGTCCACACAGAATTTTAAAGCTAGGAATAATTTTGTAATGTCATTTAAGACTTGCACGCAAAATTTGGTGTCATTCCGAATAATATAAGTACGTTTCGGCGTATTGGAAGTAAATTGAAGAACTTGATGTTCTTATGTTTGAGTAAATTGGTTTTAGAGTGTGATTCTTATTTCTAATGTTATTTAAGATGTTCCGTGAGTTCTAGCAAGTCCATTTTATAATTCCAAACTTGTTGGTATGTTGGACGGGACCTTGGGGCCTCGGGTGCCGTTCGAACGATATGCGAGTTAAATTAGAAACTCAACATGGGTGTTGGTGCACCAGTTCTGGTGTAACCACATGTGCGAGCCAAGCCTTGCAAATGCGATCCAAGGATTGTCAGCCAGGTTTCGCAGATGCGGTTCCCTCTATGCAGAAGTGGGAATTCGTCCGCAGGCGCGGTCCTAGTCGGCCCGGCCAATTCGCATAAGCAGACACCTGGTCCGCAGAAGTTGATCCGAATGTGCGCCCTATGGACTGCAGGTGTGAAAATCGTTGGGGCAGTGAGTTCGGTTAATACGAGAGTTAAGCCATTTTCACCCATTTTCTCTAACTCTTTGGGTGATTATTGGAGCTTCCTGATAGGGATTTCCACCTATCTTTTGGAAGTAAGTACTTTCTACCTATTTTGAGTCCAATACTTAGATTTTGGGTAGATTCCAACAAGAAAATTGGTAGAAATCAGGGGTAAGATGAAAAACCTAAGGTTTGACAAGAATGAAATTTTCACCACGAAATTGATCATGAAACTTAGTGATAATCATATATTTATGTTCCTTAGGTCATGGGCAACAAATTCCTTCAAAAAATTTCGGAGTACAGGCACTTGGACCCAGAGGTGAATTTTAGGAATCTTGCCTTTTGGGGTTGGTTAATCATTTTAATAGTTAGAATATGAACTTTTGAACCTATAATGATTAACTTTTACACTATTTGAATAGTTTTGGATTTTTCATCTCTGATTTGAGGGTTTGAGCGCATTTTTGAGTTTGGAAGTAGGCTTTGAGGCGAGGTAAGTCTTTTTTCTAACCTTATAAGAGGGAAATTTTCCCTAGGTGAGTAATTAATATGTGATTAATTGTGGGAGTCACGTACGCACGAAGTGACGAGAGCCCGTACATAGCTACTATTCCTTATTACATCTAGGTAGTTTTAGGTTCACACCATGCTCGATGATACCGTTACTTGATTATATTTGTTATTGTGATAGATGGTACAAAGTTAAGAATTTTCAAGGATTTGAAAGCTTCATGTTGAAATGTTTGTATTTCTAAAAGAATCAAGAAAAGTGTTATGATTTATTTATAAATTGATATTTTCACTGTGTCGCATGTATGATTTGCGAGCGGGGTAATTTCTTGATTTATATTTGACCACTCACACGTATAATTTGTGAGCGGGGTAATATGCATCTATGGTTTGCATCGTTCGATCCTCGACAACGCACAATTTACATTTATGTTGGATCACGCTGAACGTCTTCGATGAAATTTGGTGTGTGATAATAGAACCGAAAGCCATTTTATTAATTGGTATAGAGATCATTTGTTTCAAATTAAGGAAGTGTTTTGTGTTTTTAAATTTGATGGAAGAACTGTTAGTTTTTTCTTGATCTGAGTTTATTTCTAGTTTTGTATATCATGCTTATTTAGAATCACATTATTATATTGTTGGCCCTAGTAAGTGTCGGAGTCAACCCCTTCTCGCTGCTTCTTCCATATTAGACTAGATATTTACTAGGTACAAATTTTTATGTACTCACGCAACACTTCTGTACTTGATTGTAGAGGATTTGAGGCATGTGCATCTGGCTATCAATTGGGCGCGTAGATTGATTTCCCCAGCTTGAGACTTCCTTGTGAGTTGCCCTTTTGAGCCGTCCCGCAACAACTAGAGTCTCCCTTATACTTTATTTTATGTCTATTTCCTTTTAGGCAGTAGGCTATCATTTGCTTTGGTGAATCCGGAACCAAAGTATTATTTTTATTAAAATTAGTAACATTTTTAGGTTTTTTTAAAAAAAATGACATAACTATATACAACGCCACTTAAAGTGGCGTTGTAAACTAACGGTAACGGCTCCGTTAGTGTACAACGCCACTTTAAGTGGCGTTGTATGTGTCAGTACCTGTACAACGCCTCTTTACCTGGCGTTGTACACTTTTCAATTATTGAATAGTACAACGCCAACTATTTTGGCGTTGTATCACAACCCCCGGCTCTTGATTTTCTATATAAAGAGGTGTTATGTTAGTATCATATACATTCAAACAATTTATAACACTCTTCGTTCTCTATTTCTCTTCTTGCTCTATTATTCCTAAGTTCTACAGCATTTCTTCATTATGTCTGAAGAGCGAAGGATAAGAACTTCTTTATATTGGGGTGGTGAGATTATGATGGAGAATAACTCTGTCAGCTACAGTTTGCCCGCTAAGTGTCATGTTAAATTGCCATTGACAATGGAGTACGATACATTGATATCGTTGTTATGCAAAAAAATGAGTGTGAGGAAACGTTCCGTCATACTTAAAGTTACCGGAAGATATCCGTATTCCGTCATTCCGCAAGGGATTATTTTTTACTGGAGTTTAACATCGACGATGATTAAACTTTGCGTGATTTTTTGAGGACTCCGGACGAATGTTGTGATTTTCTTGTAATCACAATGCTGGAGATGTACGTGAAGGTCGAAGACGTCCCTAAATATGAGCTTGTGCGTAGTATAGATAACCCCCAATCATCGGGCGGTTATTATGGAACAGCTTTTGGATTTAAACTTATCACCGTCTGCTTTCCATAACTCACAAGACGACCGGTAAATTTTATTTATTATTTGTGATAATTAAGTATATATTTATTAAATTGATTTAATAGTAACACTCGTATATTTAATAGGGGTACCGGCCATATATGAATTTAACAAGTGGCCCATCCGGTAGTCATGTCCAGCTTGGAATTTCATCACATTATGACTTGTAAGTTAAGTGATTTATGTGAATTAGGAAAATCATATATAAAACATGGGATTTCATCATATTTCTTTTGATTGTGCAATGAAGATGAGCAAGTTGAACTCACACAATTGCCCGAAAATGATGTATTACATCGGGACCTGGCAGATGCACAAAGTGATGAAGAGAACATTGACTACGACAATAATGCGGATGAATCCGGTGATGAGACACCATTTGATTGTGAGGATGGTGATGCTGAGGATGATGAGGAAGAACCTGGTTTGAACAGAGACCCCCAAGTCAAAAAGTGTATGAGTCTGAAGTGTCGTTTAATTCAAGAGAGATTCCTTACATTGACAATTTAGCAACCATGCCGGATGTGGAAGCTCTCACACGGGATTTTGATGAAATCCGGACTGCAATGTGGGATGAATCTAGACCAACGGTGCTTGCAAAGGGGATGCTTTTTTCCTGATAAAGTGCGCCTAACAAGGGCTTGTAAAATGCACAACGTAAAAGACGGTCACGAGATGCTGGTAGCGGAGTCAAGTCCAATGGTATACAAGGTTATTTGTCGCAGGTGGTTTTGGCCATGTAATTGGATGTTGCGTGCGACAAAGAAGAAGACAGGTATGTGGAAAGTGGGTAAATACATTCCCACCCACACATGCGAAATGGACACATTCAACGGGAATCACTTTAATTTAGATATTGACTTGATTTCTCTTGTTCTTATTCCACACGTTGAACAATCCATAAGGTATAAAATCAAAGATTGTATTACATCTGTCCAGCAGGAATATGGCCATACCATAACTAAAAGAAAGGCATTTCTCGGACGCAAACGAGCGTTTGAAATAGTGTATGGTAACGGGGATAAGTCATTTGCAGATCTGCCTAGATACATGGCTGCATTGCAGCATTTCAACCCCGGACGGTTATTGAGTGGAAGCTTGAGCGAAGTGTAGGTATGTCTGAATATATATTCAATTATGTGTTCTGGGTGTTTAAGCCAGCAATTGATGGTTTTTTACATTGTCGTCCTATAATATCCGTAGACGGCACTCATGTCTATGGAAAGTACGATATCAAACTATTAATAGCTGTGGCAGTAGATGCTAATGGACAGATATTTCCTCTGGTGTTTGCTATTTGTGCCAATGAAAGCCAAGAGACGTGGACGCTCTTTTTGAACCATTTGAAAGAGCACGTTGTGAAACAACGTTCTGGTATATGTCTAATCTCTGATCGGCACGGTGGCATCTTAAGTTCTGTTGAGAACTTGCCTGCATGGCAAGAACTGAATGCCTATCATCGTTATTGTGTTAGGCATTTGAAAGCCAATTTCCATAAGGTATTTCCAAGTAAAGCTTTGCATGATTTGATGTGGATGGCAGCAACAGATCATCAACAACATAAATTCCGGAGGCACATGGAATATATCAGGCAACTGGACGAGGCAGCTTATCGTTGGTTAATGCGACACGACCCTGAAAAATGGACTTTGCATGCGGATGGTGGTAGACGATGGGGAACTCTGACTACAAATGTGTGAGAGTCTTTCAACGGGTTATTGAAGTCGGCTAGAGGATTGCCTGTTACAACCATGGTGCGGATGTCATTCAAGCAGATGGAAGAGAGGTTTGTTCAGAGATTTGCTACTATATGTTTAGTTCATTTGTATGTTTGTCTTTCTTATTAATTTATGTTTGTGTTTGTGTTCTAGTAATTTAAGTTTAAGTTAAATATTATGTTTTTGTTCGTGTTTAAATATTTGGAGTTTTTGTCGCATACGAATCAAATAAAACGAATGAGCAACTAAAAAAATTAATAGGTGGTGGTACAACGCCACAATAACTGGCGTTAAACTTGAATTTTTCTGAACACGCGTTCAACGCCACAATAAGTGGCGTTGTAATATAACGTTTTTTTTAACCTACTTCTGTTACTAATTTTAAAAAACACATTACTTTGGTTCCTATTCTTGCTTTGGTACACATACTATTAGACTTATGATTTTGATATGCTCACGTGATTATGATTCGCACTAATCACTTCGTGACGGTGAAGATTCTAAAGAGAAAAAGGTTCAATGGGTAGGAATTAGTATTAAAAGGAATGCTTGATATCTTAAACAGATCTTCTGTTTCTGAGATAAAGGTGCAATTTACTCCAATTTAATAAGAAAAGTTTCAGATCTAGTGAAGAGCATGCGCTATTGGCTAGTGGCAACCTGCACCCTCCTTACCTCACACAACAACTTGGAACCTTTATGAATAGCCATTTTATTTTATATGACATGTTTTTAAAACGAATTAGTTATAATATTAAAAACTCTTTAATATAGATATTTAATTTTTTTTTCCTTTAATGATAGGCGGTGCCAAATCTGCCACGCTATTATTCCATCACACACAAACATTTAATATTGGTCCTCAAAAACAAGTTCAAACAAATCTACTGCAATTGGATGGCCCGTTCGCTCATCTCCTTTAATAACACAATGGCGCAAAATCTCACTCTTCTTCGTTTTCCTTTATCATTACTGATTATTTGCCTATATATCAATCCGACCCTTGCAGGTAAAGCTCAGAACTTTTTTCCCTTTTTTAAGGTTGATCCTGATGGAACTATTCACAGATATCAAGAGGAAAAGTTTGTCCCTCCATCATTCAATCCCGAAACAGGAGTCCAATCCAAAGATGTAACCATTTTGCCTGAACAAAACGTATCAGCACGTCTTTACCTTCCTAAAATCAGTGGAAAAAACCAGAAATTTGCTCTGCTTATTTACATCCACGGGGGCGGATTCTGTACTGGGTCATCTTCTACTCCCATGTATGATAGTTACCTCCACAAACTAACAGCTGAGAGTAATGCAGTTGCTGTATCCACTAATTACAGATTAGCACCAGAGTACTCAATCCCAATTTGTTATGATGATTCTTGGGCTGTAATGAAATGGGTTGAGCAAAGGACAGATCCATGGCTCAAAGAACGTGCAGATTTTTCACGAGCTTATTTGGCTGGTGATAGCGCAGGAGCTAATATTGCTCATAACATGATGGTTCGTGTAAGTGAGGAAAGTCATTTTTCCCCTTCCATAGTTGGAGTGGCACTAATTGATCCATATTTTGGTAATGATAAGCCCGATACACTTTGGACTTATTTATGCCCAAAAACAACAGGGATTTATGATCCAAGATTCAATCCGGCAGCTCATCCTATGTTGTTGTCGAAGTTGAATTGCTCCAAGGTTTTAGTTTGTACTGCAGGTAAAGATTTTTTGAGGGACAGGGCTTGGACTTATTACGAGAACCTGAAGAAAAGTGGGTGGAAAGGTGAAGTTGAGATGGAGGAGATAGAAGGGGAGGATCATGTTTTCCATTTATATAACCAAACCTCTGAGAAAGCCAAGGTCTTGATGAAATCGGTGGTCGACTTCTTGGTTTATGATGACTCTTCGCAACAAGTGAATTTAGGATCTAAAGTTAGTGAATTTAGCATGAATTTAGTCGTATTTGCGTTTAATCTTTTTTGCTTATGCATATAAAAATCAAGTTAAAGCAATAGATTCAGTTAAATTCATGTCTGTATCATCAAGTGTATTATTGTGCATATACTGGCATGTGTTGGTTAATTTTGAGTAATTAGAGTTGACAGTTGTTTCCAGTCAAGTTGTTACAAGATTGTATTTGTAAAATAATTTTGAAAATATAAATAAATACAAATAAAAATGTGCATAAACAAAAATAAAAAAATAAACCAATTCGAGCCAACTGAATTCGCAGTGTTTCCTTAAGGAATTTAATTTCCTCCTATTACCCAAGATTATGGATTATTTCCTCCGAGGATAGAACGAAACATATTGGTGTAGTGGTACTTCAAACTCTAGTGGTTCAGTGAACACAAAGTTTGGTAGCAAATCACACTTACTTTTGTTTTTTTTTTTGTAGTGAAAATATGATAAAGGAGGAGAAACTCAGAAAATTCTGAGCAAAATAGTGTTGTATTTATAGTCAAAAGTTGGGCTGGAATCTGAAAAGGTGTTACTCTTCAGAATTGTTATTTCTGCAAAACTGCCGCAACATATATGTCATTGCATAAATGGCTATTTACTCAACAATAAAGAGGAAAAATAAAGAGAAAAAATTGATGGGTAGATAATTTTCTGTTACAAAAACATAAAACTGAAATTTGAATTTAATATTAATATTTATTTAATATTAATATGATGTTATTAAAATAAATTTTTAATAACATTTCTGTTAATATTTTACAATTAACAAATAAATTTGGTCCAAAAATTTAAGCAATCAATCGATCATTTGACCAAATCCAAATCAAAATCCAAATCTGAATCCGAATCCGAAGTCGAAGCCGAAGCTGAGCCAAGCGAGTGACGACGACGACGATGGCGCGAGGCTTGCTTTCTTCTCAACTCTTTAAGAGCTAGAAGAAGAGCAATTGTTTATATTCCCATAAAAAAACTATTCCTCTTCCGATATGGGATAATGCCTATTTACCAATGAGGGGGAACTTGAAATTTCACTCAAAAATTTTATTTCCCTCCATTTTCCATTCACCCTCTTTTAAGTATTTAATATATTAATTAAATATTTAAAAAATCCAACAATCCCCCACATGAATGGAGAATGTCTATATCACGCAAGTATGCATGAAAAATTGTGTGATTCACAAGTAAGGATTAATTGCATCTGGATAAGTAGGTTTTCCTTTGAACTTTCCGTAGTGATCTTATGTCGGATATACTCGATCAATCGGTAGATTTAATATCTTTGTACCTTCGAACTTTAGTGTATACCTAGACAACCACAAGTCCCACAACCAACCCTTAATCGTCGTTGGTTCTCATTGTTGAATACCGCATGGTTTCATAAGTGCGTAGAGAACTGGCCTTACAGAGTTCTCCTTGAAGCGGCTAACACTTCACACTTACATAGGTAATTCCTAAATGTGTCATCCGTAGATACATTATTTGATATACCTCGTATCAAATTTAGAAATCATTAAAAAGCCTTAATGTTTTATCCTTGGTACTGAACATTGTCTTATACGAGAATGGACCAAAAGTTTATTTGACAATGTTGAACCATCATAAATTACTTTGTTTGATCTCCTTAAACCTAGATCTTGGGATCTCCAATCTTCTAGGTAGAGTTACCGCCACTATGACTCGTTCTCGGCCACAGTCCCATTCCCCTTGATGATTTCTAATTACATCTTTAGTTAGGACTTTTGTAAGTGGACCCGCCACATTATCACTTGACTTTACGTAGTCAATCGTGATCATTCCTCTATAGAGTAATTGTCTAACGGTTTTATGTCTTCGTCGTATATGACGAGATTTACCGTTATACATAATGCTCACAGCCCTTCCAATTGCCGCTTGACTATCACAGTGTATGCATATTGGTGCCAAGGGTTTGGGCCAAAATGGAATATCTTCCAAGAAATTCCGGAGCCATTCGGCTTCTTCACCGGCTTTATCCAAGGCTATGAACTCAGCCTCTATTGGAGAGCGGGCAATACAAGTTTATTTGGATGACTTTCAAGAAACTGCTCCTCCACCGATGGTGAATATATATCCACTTGTGAACTTGGAATCAGTTGATCCGGTGATCCAATTTGCATCACAATATCCCTCAATGACCGCAGGATATTTATCGTAGTGCAAAGCAAAGTCCTGGGTATGTACTAAGTACCCCAAAACTCGTTTCATGGTCATCCAATGAGATTGACCTGGATTACTCGTATATCGACTCAATTTACTAATAGCACATGCTATATCTGGTCGTGTACAATTCATGATGTACATTAAGCAACCCAACACACGAGCATAATTCAATTGTGATATGCTTTGACCTTTGTTCTTTGATAATGCAAGATTTACGTCAATTGGAGTCTTTACAACTTTAAAGCCCAAGTGCTTGAATTTTTCAAGTACTGTCTTGATATAATGAGATTGTGACAATGCCAGACCTTGAGAAGTCTTATGGATCTTAATTCCCAGAATTAAATCAGCAACTCCCAAGTCTTTCATATCAAACTTGCTAGTTAGCATACGCTTAGTAGCATTTATATTGGCAATGTCATTACTTCATTATGAGCATATCATCCACATATAAGCAAACAATGACTATATGATTTCGAACATTTTTAATGTACACATATTTATCACATTCATTTATCTTAAACCCATTTGACAACATTGTTTGGTCAAATATTTTATGTCATTGTTTGGGTGCTTGTTTTAATCCGTAAAGGGACTTAACAAGTCTACAGACCTTCTTTTCTTTACCTGGAACCACAAACCCTTCTGGTTGTTCCATGTAGATTTCTTCCTCCAACTCTCCATTTAAGAAGGTCGTCTTAACATCCATTTGATGAATTTCAAAACCATAAACTGCAGCTAACGCTACTAACATTCGTATGAACGTAATTCTTGTAACTGGAGAGTATGTATCAAAATAATCAAGACATTCTTGTTGTCTATACCCTTTGACCACAAGTCTTGCCTTATATTTGTCAATAGTGCCATCATCTTTCATTTTCCTCTTAATCCATTTAGAACCCAACTGGAGAGTAAAGCATTTGCCTTTGACCACAAGTCTTGCCTTATATTTGTTATCAATAACCGTATTATTATGAATGTCGAGATTTTCTAATTTATGAACCAGAAATCTATATGCTTTACTATTAGTCGCATATCCTATGAAAACACAATCAACGGTTTTCGATTTTATTTTTACCCTTTTGGGTTTAGGAACTTGCACTTTTACCAAATACCCCCACACTTTAAAATAATTCAAGTTGGGCTTCTTTTCTTTCCATTTTTCATATGGAATGGATTGTATTTTGCTATGGGGTACTCTATTTAATATTTGGTTAGCCGTAAAAACTACTTCCCCTCACAAGTTCTGTGGCAAACCAGAACTTATCAATAATGCGTTCATCATCTCCTTTAATGAATAATTCTTTCTTTCTGCAATCTCATTAGATTGGGGCGTGTAAGGGGCCGTTGTTTGATGAATAGTTCCATATTCTAAACATATTTGTTCAAAAGGAGATTCATATTCACCACCCCTATCACTTCTTATCATTTTAATTTTCCAGTTAAGTTCTGTTTTAACTTTCAACTTTATTTTTGTATTGCTTGAATGCATCTATTGCTTCATCTTTACTATTAAGTAAGTAAAGATAGCAATATCGAGTACTATCGCCAATAAAAGTTATGAAATACTTCTTTCCACCGCGAGATGGTATTGACTTCATGTCACAAATATCTGTGTGAATTAAGTCTAAAGGATTTGAATTCCTTTCAACCGACTTATAAGGATGTTTAACATACTTGGATTCCACACATACTTGACATTTTGATTTGTAACATTTAAATTTAGGCTATACTTTCAAATTAATTATTTTCCGTAAGGTTTTATAATTGACATGACCCAAACGTATATGCCATAATTCATTTGACTCAAGCAAGTAAGACGAAGCTGAAATTTTATTATTATTTTCAATCACCATTACATTCAGCTTGAAAAGGCCCTCGGTAAGGTAATATTTTCCTACAAACATTTCATTCTTACTTATTACAACCTTATCGGAAAAAAAATCACATTTTGAACCATTCTTAACAAGAAGTCGAGTAAAGACTAAATTCTTCCTAATCTCGGGAACATGAAGGACGTTGTTCAAAGTCACCACTTTGCCGGAAGTCATTTTTAGAAATATCTTCCCGCATCCTTCAATCTTGGCCTTTGAAGCATTTCGCATAGAAATTGTCGAATCGGATCCAACAGGAGCATAAGTAGAAAACACTTCTCTAACAACACAAACATGGCGAATGGCTCCAGAATCAATCCACCACTCTTTAGGATTGCCCACCAAGTTACATTCAGAAAGCATGGCACATAAGTCATCAACATCATCATGCTTTTCAACCATGTTCACTTGACCTTTCTTCGGAACACGACACTTCGTAGACTTGTGTCCGGTATTTCCACAGTTGTAGCAGTTTCCACTGAACCGCTTCTTACTTGGGTTGTATTTTGGTCCAGAAGCCTTCTTCCTCTTTTTGTTCTCGTCAACAATATTTGCTCCCATTATTGTTGAGTTTCCACGACCTCTCTTCTCAGCAGCTTTATTGTCCTTTTTGATTCTTAACCGAACAACGAGATCTTCAAGGGACATCTCCTTGCGTTTGTGTTTCAGGTAGTTTTTGAAGTCCTTCCACAAAGGAGGCAACTTCTCAATCATTCCTGCTACTTGGAATGCTTCATTGATAACAAGACCTTCAATGAAATTTTCATTAGTAAAAATACTAAGATTACAACTTTCAACATCAATATTAATTTGATTTATACCTTCAGCAAGGAGATCGTGAATAATCACTTGCAATTCCTGGACTTGGGTAATAACAGACTTGCTATCTACCATTTTGTAGTCCAAAAACTTTGCAGCAATAAACTTTTTCAACTCGGCATCTTCAGTTTTGTATTTCTTTTCAAGCGTAGTCCGCAGTTCATTTGATGTTTCTACGCCACTGTAGACGTTATACAAAGCATCTTCCAGCCCGCTCAGAATATAATTCTTGCATAAAAAATCTGAATGCTTCCACGCCTCAATCACGAGAAAGCGTTCAGTTTCTGGAGTTTCATCAGACAACACAGGAACATCTTCCTTGATGAACTTCTAGAGACTTAGAGTAGTCAAATAGAAGAATATCTTTTGTTGCCAGCGCTTGAAATCAATACCGAAAAATTTTTCGGGTTTCTCCGTCGCTGCCAATGCTGCCGGAGTCATTCGGCTTGTTGAGGCATTAGCAGTCACCACTGAAACAGCTTGGTTCTCATTCTTATTAGTCATTTTTGTAAACGAATGAAACAATTGTTAAAATCACGTAGATTTTAATAGAGTACAAAACCACAAAGGTTTTACTCTTCTAGAAACAATAAGAACAAATACATAAATATATTAAATTCCTTAAGCTTGTTACAAGACTGTATTTATAAAATAATTCTGAAAATATAAATAAATACATACAAAAATGTGCATAAATAGAAATGAAATAAAAAACTAATTCGAGCCCACTGAATTCATAATGTTTCTTTAAGGAATTTAATCCCCTCCTAGTACCCAATGTTATGGATTATTTCCTCCCAGGATAGAATGAATTACACATTGGTGTAGTGGTACTTCAAACCCCAGTATTTCAGCGAACACTGTCGCAGCATAAATGACATTATAGAAATGGCTATTTACTCGACAATAAAGAGGAAAAATTGATGGGTAGTTAATTTCTGTTACAAAAACAGAAAACTGAAATTTTAATTTAATATTAATATTCTGTTATTAAAATAAATATTTAATAACATTTCTGTTAATGTTTTACTATAAACAATTAAACTTGGTCTAAAAATTTAATCAATCAATTATTTGATCGAATTCGAAGCCGAAGCCGAAATCAAAACCGAAATCGCAACCGAAGCAAGTCGAGCCGAGCGAGCGACGACGACGGCGCGAGGCTTACTTTCTTCTCAACTCTTTAAGAGTTAAAAGAAGAGCAATTGCTTATATACCCATAAAAAACTTGTTCCGCTTCCGATATGGAACAATGCACATTTACCAAGGAGGATGAACTTGAAATTTCACTCAAAAATTTCATTTTTCTCAATTTCCCATTCACCTTTCTAAGTATTTAATATATTAAATAAATATATTAGAAAACCCAACACAAGTGATATCACCTAAAAGTAAGGAGTGTAAGAAGATAGCGAGAAAGCTATTGAACATGTTAATATTGAATGATAATGGCGGTGCTAAGTTTTGAGAGAGGATTTAAACCTTTCGCATATGAAATTTTAGTTATTTTAAATTATTTGGATTTAAATTAATAATTAAATTTTATTCTATAATTTTTACTAGACATATATTGAAACCGAACAAAAATTATTAGGTTTGACGAAACCGTAAGCTAGGGCTAGTTCGGCCTAATAGTCATGATATATGATAATATATTGACGTCTATGGCAGATATTGTTGATAACATTACTCAAACATACCAATATATAACCGCACTAAATAAATAAAGGCCTAACGTCGTTATGTGTGCAAAAGAGAGAATGAGTGGTGGTGGGTGAAATATTTATATACCAGCTGTTAAATTAAAGTAAAAATAACATTTATAGTCCATCCGTTTCAATTTATATGAATTTATTTGACTAGGCACGAAATTTAAGAAAAGAGGGAAGACTTTTGATCTTGTGGTGTAAAATGAGGCACCTTTATTTTGTGTGGCTATAAATCATTGTATAAAGGTAAATTATTTTCAAATAAGGAAATTGATCATTCTTTTTAATACGTACTAAAAAGGAAATAAGTTCACATAAATTGAAACATAACAAAATCGAGAATGATTTTTTTTTGTTTGATAGGATTGACACTTGACAGTGACATTATGTGCCGAGTACTATGACAATAGTTGCCAAAGGGCCATAAAGGAAAGCATACACAGTATAATAATGAGGTAAAACGTAAAAATTGTACGGAGTTAGTCAATTTTCGGATAGATAATTAAAAAATATATTATAATTTATTATATTTGTGAATAAACTTCTGATATATTATATTAAAATTCTAACACGCAAAAAATTCCAGCATCATATACTGGAGATTTTGGCAATTGTGTATGAACTTACAACATATTATACTAGACTAATATACGGGGGCGAAGCTACTTTGCTGGAATTCACCAAAAAATTATACTACATATAAGGTAAAATATTACTTATTATTGATTAAAAATAGATTTTGAACACCCTTGCATAGCCCATTGGCAAATGGTGTTCAAATTTTGAATACCCTTATTAAATTTTCTGGTTTCGCCACTGCTAATATATTATATTAGAACTCTTGTATATTATATGTTGGAAGTCTAGTATATATATTACTACTCAGTATAATATACTAGAACTCCAATATATTATACTGGAAATTTAATATATTATAGTGGAATAATTTTTCAATTTTAAATAGTATTTTGGTTCAAATTTATTTTGATTAAATCTGGATTACTTTTAAAATTATACTAATTATTTTTTAATAATTACTTTTAAATCAAGTTACTTTTAAATTTTTCGGGAAACACTCCATTATTTGTGAAGATTACGTTGGAGTTGCAAGCACATGCAAAGAGGCTGGAAAATTCCTGCTTCATCACCGTTGAATTTTCAACTATAGATTATTTCATTTTAAAGCATGTGTCAACATCGATCGAACATGTGTCAAGCCTGAGATCGATGTCTAATTTGAGCTTGCCTTGGAATTCCTGGACCTAGTTATTGACAAAAACTTATTGAATCCATATATGGGTTCATAATAAGTTAAAAGTTATTTCTAGGGGTGTGCATTCGATTTATCGATTCGATTATCGATTCGATTTTAACCTTTATTGATAATAACTTATCGATTATCGATTTGTACATACACTTATCGTTATCGTTTCAATAAGTTTTCGATTTTGATTTTGTCGATTTTTGGGTCTTATCGATTGCACCAATAAGAAAATTTGCAGGATTCCACGGAAAGTATAACGTTATAAACACGCCTAACTAATATGGACAAAAAAAAGCTAAAATAAGACGAACATCCTTTATAACTTAAAAATTGTTTAAACTAAATTAAGGAATCAAATGTACGCTACCAACACTCCAACGGTATAGAAGAAAATACATCATCATGACTAATTTTGTTTTTCATTAATTTGAACTTCATTCCCTTGAGCTTTATATATGATCATTCCTGAAATGTGGTAGAGGAAATAATAAGGTTAGGACTTAGGGTAAAGGAAAGGGTGTTATAGAATGAGGGTAAAAAAAAAATTTAAAAAAAAAATGTAAGAAAAAAATCTAAAAAAAAATAAAAATATTTAATTTTTTTTAGTATGTTTTATCGGTTTATCGATAAACCGATAAACCGAAGAGGACAAATCGAAATCGAAATCGATAAATCGATAAGGAAAATTTCGAAATCAAAATCGATAAATCGATAAACCGATATCGATAAATCGATAACAAATAATCGATTCGATTTATCGATAAACCGATTCGAATGCACACCCCTAATTGCTCCTTCTTTGGCAGTATCGCCCTAGCACCATGTTGGTCTATTTGTTGCGACCAATCATGCACTTGACAAATACTTTCAAAGTTTCTCCATTTGCAGTAGCATTGCCACATTTTACATTAATGGAAGAGCATTTTAACTATATAAAATGGTAACAATGTTAAAATTATTGTTTGACTTAAAATATTATCAAATAATATTTAAGCAAATCAATCAAATGTATGAAAAGGGATAAATCATAACTAACCATAATTATACCAAATCAAGAATTAAAGAAGCAAGACAGTAGATTCTATAGAAATAATATTCAAGAGATTTTATTGATCATGAAAACGGGCCATGCCTCCCCTTGGGAAGGTTCAGGGAATTGTAGTTTTTCTTTCCTCTCCTAGATAGGATCTTGAAATGGAGGGATATTCTTTTTCTTTTTTGGGAGAGAGGGAGAGAATGGAAAAAATCTTGAGTCCAGAAAATTCTCTGGAGAGGCCCCACTAAAGTAACTCTCTTCTTCCCTATTTATAGTTAGGGCTTTCACGCCCATCAGGCCCTCTCTTGGCCGATCTGGTCGAGGGGGTGGCGCTTCTCTCGTGGAGGAGGCGAAACTCGACGCTAGCTTCATAATTGGTACGGATCGGACGAAGTCGGGTTCGTTAGCCATTGCTTTGGGGAACGCTTGAGACAGGGTCGATACCATGACGGTCGATTAGGCAGATTTCTAACCAATACAGTTAGTCCCTCCGTTCGTCGGGATTGTACCCTATCTACCTCGATGCACGATTATGTAACGACATGGTCGTGTTGGGAGTCTGGTTCGTATTTTTTCCCTCTGTCGCGCCACGAGCTTCGAAACAACATAGAGGGTGTTCGTCGACACCCACATACTATTGCGGTGGTTTCGTAGAAACGACGGCTGATTAAAGTGTCACATTCCAAACCCGGTCGTGATGGCGCCCAACCCTAAAGCTAGGTAAGCCTGACCAACCGTCGTTCTCATATCAACAATAAATCTCGAAACCGACAATTTAAGAAGAATATAATAGTTTTAGAATAATAAACCAATAATAATAGAATATAAATATTGAGAAGTGCAAAAACTGGTATAATACTCCCAAAAGATCTGGGGTCACGAGTCTAGAGCTTCTAAACAAAACCGGATAACAATATTTGAACGAACTAGTCAAGTCTGAAAATGTATATATAAATAAAAACTGGAATAAGAAGAGAAGCTAGGTCTTGTGAACGTCAAGCAGCTACCTCAACAACTCTGATAAGCTATGGAACAAAGACTGCTCAGCTAAGCCTCCGGTGCACATGAATCTGCACACATGGTGCAAGGAGTAGGGGTGAGTACTACCAACTGAGTGAGTAATAAGCATATAAAATGTCCAAAGATGAGAAACCCATGAAATGCCACAAAGTAAAGCTAAAACTAACAGTCTGATATATTACTACAACCCAACAACAACAGCTAATAACAGCTAGCACAAGTAAATAACAATGCATGAATGCAATACAATCCATATGACCGCTATGACGCGTAGCCCGATTCATTTAACATCAACGGCACTCATTGGGAGTGTGTACAGACTCCGGAGGGGCTCTTTCAGCCCAAACGCAATATAATCATAGCATTCGCTGCGTCGTGCATCCCGATCCATACTCAGTCCACAATATGCATATGAGTCACATAACAGTTTCAATTTATTTTCTCAATTTTCAATTCATTAATAGGAATATACTTTAGTTATTTACTTTAGGAAATGTGACTAAGCATTTCATAACAGTGATTAAACACAGGACTGAGATCAATGATTACACAAAACATGCTATCACAATGATATTCATCCTCTGAGGATGCTACAGATCGACAGAAGGCACCAAACACGGCAATAAGCCCAGATATATTCAACACAGGGTGCGTATCAGTCGCCAATATAGAAACATTCTTGTTGGGGATGGACCAAGTCACAATCCCCAGTCATAACCGATTCCGCACCTGCCATGGGGTGCGAGTCACGCCCTACAATAGCGTCACAATGTGATAAGACGGGGTTTCAAACACTCAGGCCATCATATACACCAACTATTGACCTCTTACCGGTCGTAGACTAGTCCGCAATGCCTTTTCCTTTCGTATCGACCTCATCGCGCATCGAATCTAGTCAAAACCATTAGGAATAAAGGGAGGTGTGACAAAAAAAACATAACCCAATTAAAAATACTCGAAAAGTACTAAAATTCACGAAGTTGGTAAAACTCGAACCCCGGACCCGCTTCTCGAAAAATTCTGAAAATCATACCAACTGATTTCTCGTCTCGCCACGAGTTCGTACATATATAGTCTATCAAAAACGGAGTTCAAATGACCTTTCAAATCCTAAAAATTCGTTTTCAAAATTCAAGCCCTAGTTCTTCACAATGTTTACCCAATTTCATGAAATTGAGTGTTGATTCTTCCAAAAAATGGTGTTTTCTAGTCAAGAGACTTACCTCCAATCAATACTGTCACACCTCCTTTTGGCGCGCCCACTACCCCGAGGGGGGGGGAGGTAAAAGACGGGCGAGGGAGTTTTTTTCAATTTAAGTGACAATATTCGAAATGGGATTATTCCATTTATTTCAGAGTCGCCACTTGGAATAGATTAAGGTGTCCCAAGTCACCGATTTATTCAAATCGCGGATCGAGGAAATTTTTGACTTTTCAAATAAAGTCTGCGAACCAGAAATTCTAAATAAGGAATTCTGTTGACCCAAGGGAAGGTGTTAGGCACCCCCAGATCCCGTAGTTCTAGCACGGTCGCTTCAATTATTATAAATGGTTAAAATATCTAATTTTTATACATGCTATAAATTACGTTCTCTAATTGAACTTTAAAGCGCTTTACTAATTCGAAACTACACATGAGACTAAAACTGTACCCGCATCACTTACTTCAACCTATACCGATTAAAGCGTCTGCTACACTAAACAAAAATGATGCCTAAATTGAAAATTAACTTGTAGAGGAATGAGAGATTTAAGATATCATGTTCGTGCTAACATTCTAATTACCAGATTCAACCAAGAAAAATATTTTACAAACTCCCACTTCTTATTATTGCAAGGCTATTTCGTCATAGTCAATAACAATAGGTCTGACAATTGCAGCCATTCTGAATCATGCAGCGAAAGAGTTAATATCCTAATTTACTTCATTAAACAGGCCAAACTCAGAGATAAGAACACGGTGAGCATACAAAGTGAAATCCAACACTAGCTATAGAATCTAATAACAAGATCATAAGGAAACCACCTATACTAAACTAGCACGATCTAATTTTAAAATTCCAAACCATTCTTTGACAAATACATAAATCAGAATTTCAAAGCTACATGGTGATTATAAAACTGAAAGACGAAGAGGTGAAGTTTACAAACAGCATCACATTTTATTCGATTCTCAGCTCATGCTTCAAGTTAATCTCAACTCATGCTTCAAGTTACAAACAACCTTACACAAATCAGAAGTTTACAAAACAACTCATGCTTCGAAGAAGAGGTGAAGTTTACAAACAATATCACATTTTTGTTCTGTTCTCAACTCATGCTTCAAGTTACACGTTAAGTGACACCCATGGGGGCAGGAACATAAAGTCACATGTAAGCAGATTCCTGGAAGCAAATAAGGAGAAACAAACAATGTCTCTCACGAGAAACAATCAATCAACAGTGAGCTGTCACTATTCACTTAATTCATACAATTACCAGTTAATTCCAACTTCAATCAAGTACATTGGCATCATACAAGTCTAAGATCATACAGTTTGTTACATTTTAGACTATCACTAGATGAATACACATTTTAAACTAATTTCTACACGTATCAAACAAAACTAAATTGAAGCAAACTATGAAATTAATGGCTTCATTTCTTCATTTTTTGTCATTACAACTTCATAGTCATTAGGAAATGAAAGGATATACCTAAAAAATTATAATACAAAAGAAGAAGAAGAAGTTAGTGGATGGCAGCTTTAACGGCAAAGCAAACATCAGCAGTACAGCAACGACAACGCAAATTAGCCAATGAAAAGTAGCAACTCCCCAAGAATACCAATTTCACAACCCAGAAAATACTGAACGCAAATCACAAAGTAGGAAAAAGAATGAACCAGCAGCTATTAAACAAATGATTTATGGTTTTGAAACACTCAAAGAAGAAGAAGCCTGAAGCTTCAAAGAAAAGTTGTTGCCTTTAAAAAGACCTCACTGTTAGCTTTTGAAATTCTTACAATCTTTTTGCTCTCTCTATGTATGTGTATCTTTTTTTCTCTCAAGTGTATATTCTCCTCTTCAGTGTATAAAGACTGTGTCTCTATGATCTCGGTGTGTCTTTTGAATCAGTACTTTCTCCCTTTTATAGACAAAGAAAGACAGCCCTTAAACCTGTCAAGTTTCCCCCTATTATTGCCTTGCACATGCCTCTCTTTAACCTTTTAATCCACCCCCATGTGTTCTGATTTACCAGCTCTTAAGAGCACTCAAAAACATTAAAGAATTGATTTCTGCCATGACATTCTCTGCCTAGCCCTAAAGGTATTTAAAAATGATGTCAGCTCTTCCATTCTTTATTAAAAACTCCCATGTTATTTCTGATTTTTCACCCTCAAAGGTGCCAGGCCACCCCAAACAGTCCCTTTTCCCATTTGTTAATTCAATTGGTATGAGCAGCCTATATTTTTAATCCAGACATGCCTTCCCTTTGTGATATGGTACCCATGTGATTTTTATTCATCTGACAGTCTTTTAAATAGTCATCAATCCTTATTACTGATTAAACTATTTCATTAGTTCACTCAGTTCACAACTTCTCTAATTCAAAGGTTCATCAGCTTAAATGCTTTGCAGAAACAACACAAGGAACACAATTAACTATCATATTTTTTTTATTCAAACATCAAACCAATCAATTACTAGGCTAATGGAATTGATAACAATGAGATGAAAAAAGCATTTTGTGTAATTGACACCAACAGAAAACCCATCCAGAATAACTTAAAGAGATCAACAAATTCCAGACATCCAAATTGATTAATTAATTCATTTCAACGCGACTAAATCAATCATTTGTGATGAACTAATCTATAAGTTTGCACATATCAATAGGCATGGTTCATCACAGTGGGCATAGAAAGGAAGCATAAGGAGGAAAAGTATGAAATTTAAACAAAAGATAACAAAAGAAAAGGGATTTAACGAAAATACCCGGAACTCAGGCGAATGGAACACTTCACAACCCTCGTCTCTTTGATTTGGACTGAAATGGACTTTATTCGCATATTTCCAATATGGAAACATACGACCAAAGTCTAATTCAACCCAAAAATCCTCACAGTTGCTTATTTGAATTACTGTTAGGGCTCCGTTCGATCGATCTAAGATTCAAAGATTTCTAGCTTGATTCGAACAAAGATGGCTTTAATTTAGGGATGAGGAAGGTCATGTGAAGCTGGGGTGTGAATTTAGGAGTGATTGGTGTATGTTTGAGTTTGGCTCGAATCTTCAAACAAAGATTCGAGAAGCTATAGACTGATTCGAGCCAAACCATGTTCGGGGTTGGGATGGGGAGGTTGAGGTGAGTGTGTAGTGTAAAAATGGGAGTGTTTGGCCACCGTCCGCCGCCGTAGGCAATTTCAGGCAGGCGGAGGACGGCAGCGTGAGGGGGGGAGGTCGGTTGGTCTCTGAGGGAGACGAGGAAGACGGGTTTAGCTTGGGGGGCTGGGCTGTGAGATTAAACTTATATACGGGGTATGAGACGGGATCCTGGCCGTTGGATCAATTAGGTTTGATGGCCAGGATTTTTGCCAGGTATCAAACGACGTCGTCTCAGTAAAATGAGACTCGGTCGGTCTCAAAGGTGAACGGGTCGGGAAAAATGGTAAGCTTGAGGCCGTTGGATGTGATCAAACGGATGGCTGTGATTTGAGAACCCAAACAACGTCGTTTGGTTTGATCTCTGAGATGGATTGGGTCTGGACCGTGTACAGGGCTAATTGGATTGGGCCTGTGATAGCTTGGGCTGATGGAAAACTGTGGCCTCGTCCGAGTTTCTTCCTTATTTTTGTTTTTTTTTGTTCTTGTTTTAATTCCTAATTAAAGACCAAAATCCTAGATTAAATCATGAAGTTATATTACAAATTCTAATTAACTCCTAATAATGATTATGACAAAAATTAAACACTAGTAAAATAAAGCCTCTTTAATTATTTCTAATTGTAAAGCTAAAATCTAAAAATGGCAATATTTTTTTTTTGTGTTTTCCTATTTAAACAATAAAAACACACACACACGGACGTAAACAATCACAAAATATCCTGAGAAACTTACAAATATGTACACAATAAAATAAGACAACTTTGATTTTTCATTTTCTTTGGGAGTAGTTCATGTGAGGCAAAAATCACGTGCTCACAAATACCCGTTAAAAACCCTCTTCAAATCGCTCAAAAAGCTCTCTTGACGGAGTAAAAATGAAGGAAAAATAAGGTGGGCCGCAGACATAAGGGTTTTAAACATTCTGCCCAACTCCTGAATCCCCTTCTATGCGATCACACTCCTTGACTATGCGATCGCATAGCACGAATTTCCTACCCAAAAACAATACCTTATGCGATCCCAACAGTCACTGATCTCATTTCACCAAAATCTCACACTGTGCGATCGCAACCCTCAGCAACGCGATCACATCGAACAATCTCACACCCCCTCAAGGACCTTCTATGCAATCGCATGACTCCCTCTGCGATCGCATAGAGCAAATATTTTCTATAATTTTTCAGCTACACTATTCATGTTCAACACTTCCCGTTAGCCGTTTGAAACCACTCCGAGGCCCTTGGGACCTCAATCAAATGCAAAGATATATTCTATTAATTCCTTCAAACTTTCTCGTAACATAAAAACACTATCATAAACATCAAAACCATCGAATTACCACGGATTCAAGCCTAAGTTAAACTAAAACTTCCGAAACTTGCATTTGATCTATAACCATACCTAAACACCTCCGAATGATCTGAAACTTTGTACGCATACACAAAATTACCCAACGGAGCTACTTCAACTCTCAGAATTCCATTCCGACACTCGGATCAAAATCTTACCTACCATCCGGAATTCGCCAAAATCCAACCTTAGACAATTCAAGCCTAATTCTACACCGGACCTCCAAATTCAATTTTGATTGTTCTCCTAAGTCATAAATCATCCCCCGAAACTAGTCGAATCATCAGAAGTCCATTCCGAGCCTTCTAACTCATAAGTCAATATTTGGTTGACTTTTTCCAAACTAACCTTCTCATAAAGAGACTTATTGTCTCATTTCTAACCGAACTCTATCTGAATTACTTCAAATTCTCCAAACACATGTAATGAAACATGTAGAAACATAAAATGGGGAAAACGGGGTGGTAACTCCCATGACGACGGGTCAGATCGTTACATCCTCCCAACTTAAACAAACGCTCGTCATCAAGCGGACCCAGAGTTGTTCTAGAAGTTCACAAATAGCTGAGTAACTTTACCGTGCATATAACCCGGAGTGATCCCATGTCACCTTATCTTATATAGGTTCGACAATACAATATAGCTGAAACTTCACAATCCATCTAGTCCATAAACCATAGAATCACGTTGCACTATCCGAATATCATACACAAGATCAGAAATTCACATCTGAACTCAAAGTAAGCCCGAACCAGCTGTAATCACCCATACTTGCACCCTCGGGTGAAAACAAATAATATACTACTTAAACCAAACATTTGGAATCATAACTTCTATTTACAGCAGTTGTCCCCAACAACCAATTACTGACAGAGAACCTCTTATTAGTTAGAGCCTTATTTCCACACTTTCCTTTACTGCCAACGATGAATGAAACATGGTATAAACCGTAATCATCTTTCAAACCAACCATTCATGAAACCACTTCCCTTGATTGATATCACAATAGATTTCCGGGTCAAACCTCGATATTATCTTCCTAACAAGCTAAGATCAAATCTATCTGTATTCTTTAATGAACCCAACGATCACCTCGAATCCAATACCACTCGGATGATATGATACATCAATACAAGTCTAAACCACATCTTGCATAATACATGCACCAGTAATAAACGATCTGAACACACTCAATCATAACAAATGACTCAAACGAAAGAGTTGTCCCTCAAGCTCATCAATGCCATTACAATACAAGGATGAGACCCCGTCTCACATTATAGAAATAGAATGCATGAGTCCACCCCGAAAGGTCATAACTCTCATAGCCTCGCTACAATGCGCGATCATATCCCAACACCGTTACACCTGAAACACCTCAAATCGTTATGCTCAAAATCAACAACCACGCACATTTGATGTCTGAAACCAACGCAATTCATTACACCCACGATGAAACAGAGAACACACAACACACAACCTGATAGACTATAGCCAATGCTCCATACACCAAGCAACACTCAATTACTCTTTCCGCTCGGCTTTCTATATTAATTCTCAATGGAACCGCACCACATGTTCCCATAACTAACAAATCACAATGTCTCACAACATCTTAAAACAACTCAGGATCAACCAAGCTAACTCAAGCTAAATGCGTAGCCATATCGGTCTGCCAACGAACTCAGTACCAAGAAGCCTGAAAATGTTTCTTCCACTTCAATAACTCCTGCCGAAGGCACCGAATAAATACCAAAATCCACAATCTCACCCGGATACATGCCCGACCACATGAAACGCATCCGAAAAGTCCCTCAATAACAAAACAGGATCAATGATAACAACCTTTGCACTGACATCTAACAAAAATGCCCAATTAATAAAGTACTCCTTCCCAGTTGTTCGCTAGTTCTTTGAAATATAAATCACTCTGCTAAGTCATATTCTAATGCACTTCCACACTTAACCCGTGGCATTTCTGGCGTAGCCCCTAATGAAATAGTTCAAAATCACCCAACACTAAGACAACCAGTCTGAATTCCAACATCATATCCAAAATATAACATACCAACGAATAAATATCCACCACTACAACATAGCCTGTACATCAAAACTCCATAAAACACAAAAATCATCATACCTGATCCTAGTTTCCACCATGCGAATACCTGCACCCATTTGATACCTAATCATTCCACGACAGATAATCAATATTTACCTGTGCTACCAAGTAAACTCGAATACCACTAGTGGACCCAACAAGAACAAGCCGCAATACTACTGAAATATAACCAGTTAACTTACATTACCTTTTTCTGAAACACATACTCGCGTCAAATCGCTTCCACTTAGCAATACCATCTTCCCTAATCATCTGAAGCTCTCTTATCTAATCGCTTAGAAGGAATCACCACACATCCCATGCTCTGCACGACATGCACTTGCCTTATGCAAATTCTTACAATACTAACACAACGGATGAGATCCATATACATTCTTAGCCACTATCGAAACAACAATCCATTAGTTCTATACTCTTGGCAAGAACTATTACCTTATTCTGAACCAAACAATGGTCTTAGCTCTTTACTTTACTTCATATAATCAGATTGCACCGATCTTGAATTCAATGATCTTGTCACACCAGTACGAACTGCTCAGGCGATAAGCCACTCCAGACATAATTAAATGTCACATGTGATGCCCCAATGTGCCAATAGGCTGCCAATTCGAATGTGGTACTAAAGAAAACGAGCTCCGAAAAAAATTATCAAATCCTACGCACTAATACAGACTTTCCTTGAAAAATAGGAAGTAAGGCATACAAAGGTGGCATATAGAAAACTATACTCGATATCACATTATAGCGGTGCGCAACCCGATCTAGATAACATACCCATGGCGGCGTGCCACCCGATCCGCACATAGATCTCATAAAAAGAGATGCACATCGAGCCAAATATGCTCATTACAACATAATACCGATTATCGGTTATACGCATGCTAAGTGCATAATAATATCTCTGTGGGGCATATAGCGTTATAAGCTACAAAACACAACTGAGATGCGATGTACAATCAGAATTTCAATAGCCAAGTTGCTCATATAACATCATTCCTACGCAGATTCTTAACATATAGAAATTTCTCGAGCCTTCTCATGACTCACCCAGCACAATGCATCACTATGCGAAATATCTGACAATGAAACATCAATCTAACTACTCATCCACGAGGACCGCGTTACAAAAATGCATACATCTGGCCTGATATAGAGCCATTATTCACATTAAATCTATCCATCGACTTCAGGCTAATTCTGATTACATTGAACTAGTCTAATAACCTTTCAAAGGACCATAATAACTCCCACTTTCTTCATAGAACACAAGAACAACCATCATAATCGGAGTAATCCCCCCTAGTTCACAACCCAATAGGGCAAGTGCCCTCCAAGCATGAATTCCTCAATTTATTGACATTATCACAACCTTCATACTTGGTTTACATCTTTATTCAGTCAAGTGACTGCATGCCACAATTATATAATCTTTCAGTGGGACACACTCCCTCAACCTACCGCAACAATATTTGGGACGTACCTCCAAACCACCAGTTGCACTAACGCTGAGAGCGATCAAGAATCATTAGCCGGTTTGCAAACCCTTTTTACAAAACACCGATCTTAGGTGACGCTGAAGATAATAACAATTCACCTTAACAATCTAAACTTATTTCCTGCTCATCCGAGCTCATGACATCTTTGTCAAAATTTTCCTTCACTCGTGCCATTCTCGGCTCAATTTCTGCAACCAGAACTGGTTCGCCAGTATACTTTAAGACAGAACCGACATAGCACATAATTGTGCAATTGGCTAATCAACGGCCACCTCCCTAACTTAGCTCAAAGCCATACATATCACAACACTTATACTCTATTGCTGTCGTAATACCGTGATAAGATTAGACTCTGCCTTTCACAAGCTTGTGGAAACACGAATCATCAGAAATTTAACTCTTCTATAATTCTTACGTTCATTTATGCAACAGTTAAGCCTACTCCCTAGGCAGACAAATTTTTAATAAGTCCAAATTTTTTCAAAAACTTCGACAGAGTTTCCTTTGTAATTGGGCCTATCCACCTGCTAGAGAATCACTAAAACCATCCTAACAACACGGCTACAACTCGACAAAACATCACAACGTATATCAACAATATTAATCTCACTACTACTTGTATTATATTATCAAAATGGACATGCGTTGCACCTATTAGAATCATGACACATAGAAAATACCTTTCAATTACACATGAAATATTCTAACATTCACATAAGGATCATACCACTTAAGGACACCCCGCAGGAGATATCCCACCAGTTTCGCCTCAATTCAGTATTTCAGTATGCCTTCCACCACCACATATGTTACATGGACATATAATTTTCCTGGGTCTAAACTCAACCTGCAATGTGCTATGTGCTTCGCTCCCAACTAGTGGAACTGAAAAGCTTCTCCACGCACCCGCAACTCGGGGCAACACATCCAATCACAAGAGAAATCGACACTTAATGGTCCATCTATCATCTAGTAGTCCTTCTTTGATACTTCCAAGTCATATGGACACACCACACAACACCAATATACTCATCACGTAGCTATCTAGCCGACATTCCCACAATTAGGGACAATACTGAACATATAAGTTCATAATACCAGCTCGCAAAATCAGCACCTCGCTGCTTAAGCCATAGAAGAAGATCCGGCCTTAAGTCCTCCTAAGTGGCCTAATATGAACTCACAGAGATTACATCTCGCCCCTTGATCGGGGAATCACAAGCCATTAAGGTAATTATATTACTGAACGCTCGCGTGCGCATATAGACATGTAGAAGAAATTTCAAGAGTTATTTCTCAAGCCGAATCAAATATGCACGATAAGAATTCCAAGAAAGTGAAGTGTTTCCTAAAGTTCTGTAGCCTCCCGAGGATAGATACGGACGTCTACATACCGATCAGTAAGAGCCTACTTAACCAGCTCACGACTTGCAAGGCCTAGTAACCTAGGCTCTGATACAAACTTGTCATGACCCAAACCCGGCCGTGATGGCGTCCAACCATAAAACTAGGCAAGCCTGACCAACCGTCATTCTTATATCAACAATAAATCTCGAAACCGACAATTTAAGGAGAATATAATAGTTTTAAAATAATAATCCAATAATAATAGAATAAAAATGTTGAGAAGTGCGAAAACTAATAATAACACTCCCAAAAGATCTGGGGTCACGAGTCTAGAGCCTCTAAGAAAACCGGATAACAATATCTGAACAAAATACTCAAGTCTAAAAATGTTTATATAAAAAAACACTGGAATACGAAGAGAAGCTAGGTCTTGCGAACGTCAAGCAGCTACCTCAACAACTCTGATAACTCTAAAAATATTCTGCCCAGCTAAACCTCCGGTGTACCTAAATGTGCACATAAGGTGCAGGGAGTAGGGGTGAGTACTGTCTACTTAGTAAGTAATAAGCATATCAAATGTCTGTAGATAAGAAATCCACGAAATTCCACAAAGCAAAGCTAAAACTAACAGTCCGGTATCTTACTACAACCTAACAACAACAACTAATAACAACTAGCACAAGTAAATAACGATGCATGAATGCAATGCACATGACCGCTACGACGCGTAGCCCGATCCATTTAATGTCGACGACGCTCACTGGAGGTGTGTACAGACTTCGGAGGGGCTCCTTCAGCCCAAGTGCAATATAATCATAACATTCGATGTGGCATGCAGCCCGATCCATACTCAGTCCACATTATGCATATGAGTCACATAACAGTTTCAATTTATTTTCCCAATTTCCAATTCATTAATAAGAATATACTTTAGTTATTTACTACACGAAAAGTGACTTACATTTCATAACTGTGATTAAACACAAGACTGAGATCAATGATTATACAAAACATGCAATCACAATGATATTCATCCTCTGAGGATGCTACAGATTGTCACAAGGCCCCAAACACAGCAATAAGCCTAGATATATTCAATACAAGGTGCGTATCAGTCGCCAATATAGAAACATTCTTGTTTAGGATGGACCAAGTCACAATCCCCAGTCATAACCAATCTCGTACCTGCCATGGGGTGCGAGTAACTCCCTACAATAGTATCACAATGTGATAATAGCTGGGGTTTCAAACCCTCAGGCCATCATATCGTTAATTACTCACCTCTAATTGGCCGTAGACTGGTCCGCAATGCCTTTTCCTTTCGTATCGACCTTCTCGCACATCGAATCTAGTCAAAACCACAACGAATACATAAATATGGGTCAAAGAAACATAACCCAATGAAAAATACTCAAAAAGTACTAAAATTCACGAAGTTGGTAAAACTCGAGCCCTGGGCCCGCTACTCAAAAAGTACTAACTTGCCACGAGTCCATACATATAAAGTTTATCAAAAATGGAGTTCAAGTGACCATTCAAATCCTAAAAATTCATTTTCAAAATCCAAGCCCTAGTTCTTCACAATTTCTACCCAATTTCATGAATTTGAGTGTTGATTACTCCTTAAAATGGTGTTTTCTAGTCAAGAGACTTACCTCCAATCAATACCCGTTGAATACCCTCTTCAAATCGCTCAAAAAGCTCTCTTGGCGGAGTAAAAATGGTGGAAAAATAAGGTGGGACGCGGATATAAGGGTTTTAAACATTCTGCCTAGCTCCTGAAGCCCATTCTATGTGATCGCACTCCTTGACTATGCGATCGCATAGCACAAATTTTCTGCCCCAAAACAATAACTTATATGATTGCAACGGTCGCTATGCAATCGCATTTCACAAAAATCTCACACTGTGCAATCGCAACCCTCAGCAACACGATCACATTGATCAATCACACACCCTCTCAAGGACCTTCTATGAGATCACATGACTCCCTCTGTGATCGCATAGAGCAAATTTTTTCTGCAAGTTTTCTGCTGCACTATTCATGTTCAACACTTCCCGTTAGCCATCCGAAACCACTCCAAGGCCCTTGGGACCTCAACCAAATGCACATATATATTCTATTACGCCCTTCAAACTTGCTCGTAATATAAAAACACTATCATAAATATCAAAATCATCGAATTACCATAGATTCAAGCCTAAGTTAACTAAAACTTATGAAACTTGCATTTGATCTAAAATCAAACCTAAACACCTCCAAATGATCTGAAACTTTACACGCATACCAAAAATCACCTAACGGAGCTACTGCAACTCTCAAAATTCCATTTTGACCCTCAGATCAAAATCTCACCTACCATCCGGAAGTCGCCAAATTCTAACCTTAGCCAATTCAAGCCTAGTTCTACTCCGGACCTCTAAATTCAATTCTGATTTCTCTCCTAAGTCATAAATCATCTCCCAAAACTAGTCGAATCATCAAAAGTCCATTCCGAGCCTTCTAACTCATAAGACAATATTTGGTTGACTTTTTCCAAACTAACCTTCTCATAAAGAGACTTATTGTCTCATTTCTAACTGAACTCTATCCGAATTATTTCAAATTATCCAGACACATATAATGAAACATGTAGAAGTATAAAATGGGGAAAACAGGATTGTAACTCCCACGACGATGGGTCGGGTCATTACAAAAAAGAACGTCGCTTCACGTGAACGCTCATGATGGCGCTTGACAGTCATAAGTGTGCATGTTCCCGAGGAACCGAATCTTTTTTGCAACTAGTGAGATTCTGATGGCGACTTGGTTTTCTCTCTCGGGGAATCCGTGCCCTACAAATTGGCTAAACCTTACACTTTGTCTTTTATACTTTCTTTTTGCCTACTTTCGAGAGAATTTCCGGAATATTCATTCCTTTGGGCATTTTGAGCCCTTTCTTTGCCTCTTCTCCCATAACCTTCTTCTAATTTTCCTATTTTTCCGATAAAGCTTCCTTCTTCCTCTCTGAATTAACAATGGCAGGCTTCTTTTTATGACAATCTTCTGGCTATCCCACCGACGATTGAGGATCACGCTCCAACGGGAGGGGATTTAGACCTGGTGGAGAATGAATGGGTTCCCTTAGTGGATGATATTATTTTGTGCGTAGTGGGTCATGGAAGACATCAGTGCCGGCGGCGGCAGGGAGTACTCCGACATCGAATCCCTTATGGGTGAGTCTAGAGTAAGGGAGCCGATGGAGCGATGTGGCATACCCAGCTACGTTAAGATAATACCCGCTGAAAAAAATGATAGGGTGCAGATAGACCACCCTAAGTACTACTCATTCTACGTGTACCCTTTCATTGTGAGGTACACACTGCTGCTCCCGATGCTAGTGGTCAACTTTTGTTGCTACAGTGAGGTGTGGCCCGCCCAGATATCTCTGTACTTGTATAATCTCTTTCTCATGTTCATTAAATACGTGAAAATATCAGGTCGTGAAGTCACTCTAAGGCTTGTGCTTATCCTGTTCGCCCCCAAAGGATTCAGGGCACTATGATCCATGCGCGTCCTCGTGGGTCAAGAGGGTTGGTGGTCGGTATGGAAGACCACACCCACCGTCGCTCTGCTGATAATTTCTTCTTCGTATGGACTGAACATCTTGTGGTGGATACAACTGACTTCCCGGTGGTGTGAAATTTTGCTCGTAATTATCTATTTTTGGTTGCCAAAATTTGTTTTGGTCTTTCTTCCCTTATGTCTTTTGTTGCATGTAGACTTATTTCTGATGTTCTGCAGTCGGGAAGGTGCTGTCGCCGTCCTTGGAGGGGATCCAGGACTGGGTAGAGGCGGTCTTGCACCACACAACGGGGATTCCCATGTGAGCATTGTTCCATCTAATGTTTGGTCGTAGGCCCCTCACAGGTGAGATTGCCTTCTTACTTCTTGACCTTTTTTTTGTCCATTTCTCATTTCCTGAACTTTGTTCATTATGTTTAGGAAGGGTTTCCAAAACCAGGGCCCCTCCGTTGGCATTTCGTCATCTGAGTGCAGTCGCTCGAATTAGTGCTACACTTGTTGATCATCCTTCATCGATGACGGCGTCCGTGGAGTCGGTGGATTTTACCAGCCTAGCCCAAGTCATGCCTTAGGATGAAGGTCCATCCGATGTTGTTCATCTGCTAGCTGAGTAGTCATCGATTGGTGAAGAGGACGGGCCACCAAAGAGATGGAGATTAGGCTTCGAGATGGCTCCCCTAACGGTTATTAACTTGGACTCTCCTCTGGTGGGCCTAGAGGGAGGTGTTATCGCAGAGTTTGCTGTAGAGGTGAAACATACGGTCAATGCCATCCCTACGAGCTGCACCTCAAACGGAATTTCCTACTGATGTAGCGAATGATCAGTGTTTGAGGACTACTGCCGTGACCTCGGTCGAGCTACCATCATCATTGGTAGGTCATGCCATACCATTGGCAGCGGAGAGAGGGAAGAGCATGTTGGTGGACGAGTATGAGTTTGAGTCCAACCTGGACCCTGATGACATATGAATATTTGAAGAGGGAATCACCCATTTGGTGGTCAACATGGAGAGGTTGGCCTGCCTCGTGGATGTTCCTACAGATATGAACCTCTTGGCGCAGAGGGGTGAGTTGGTAGAGCAGTTCAGCTTGCTATGTTTTGAGGCTGAGGCTGAGTCCTAGTTCGCGTGAGGTCAAACTGTACAGTCGTGATGGCTGTCACACCTCCTTTCTACGCTGACCCGAGGGCGCGAAGGAGTTTTTCCAATTGAAGGACAATCGAAACGGGATACATTTATTAAGAGGTTTGGAGTCGCCACTTGGGAGATTTATGGTGTCCCAAGTCACCGGTTTGAATCCCGAATTGAGGAAAAAGCTTGACTCTATTCAATGGTCTACGAATCAGAAATCCGGATAAGGAATTCTGTTAACCCGGGAGAAGGTGTTAGGCATTCCCGAGTTCCGTGGTTCTAGCACGGTCGCTCAACTGTCGTATTTGGCTAAAGTACTTGATTTTAAAACATATTATCCCACAATGTAATTATAATGTTATTTACCGCTTTTGTCTTACTATTTAAGAAAATGAACGTTGTTTAAGAACATGTTTTCGGATCACGTCACATGAAATGCACCCGGATCCTCGACACCTTCTTATTCAACGTTGCTGAATTTGGATTCGGGTCGCATGAAATGCACACCCGTTTTAAGAAAGTAAGAAAAAGATTAAACCCGCACCTAAAGTGACTAGCATATTACTATTTTGCGAAGGGCCATGAAATCAGCTAAACGGCTCGTTCCAAAATTCTAATCATTTGAATATATATACCTTTACGAGGGCATCATGATTCATACTTTATTTAGCGGGGCTCGCCTCATTTATTTAAGGTCAATCCTAACACGACTTATGGTTTTCTATTTAATTGGTCTCCAATAATAAACAAAGGTCCTTAGAAAACTATCATTCTAATTTGCCATGAAATAAACCACAAAATCATGTAGGACACTATGCTAGAGAGTGAGGATGCAGTAACAGATGCATTGGCTATTGACTGTACATTTCCACATGACAAAATTGGTCACTGCTGCCCTATTCTCTCCTATTTAAAATCAACCAAGTGGCATCCAAAATCTAACAGTTGTAACCTAGTTTAACAGTCCAGACCTCATAACAGTTCGAACTAAATATTAGTTTCATCTAATGAATATACAACTTCATCATTATTATGTACAAAAGGAAGTAAGAAAACTGAAACAGAAAAAAAAGATTGCAACAAGCATGGCTTTGAACAGCTTTCAATTCATTTCCATAAGCTTTAAGGTTTACAAAAATGTGTACCTGGATGATAACAATAGAAGAAAAAGGAACCGTCAGCAATAATAACAACAGTGGCACCAGCAGTAGCAAGACAACACCAGACCAATCTTAAGCAAACAATAAAGTCGACTTCCTCCAGAATGCTCTTTCGAATGATAACTCAGAAGCAATTGCAAAGAACCAAATAGCAATAAACAAACCCAACAGACCCTAATGAGCTTGAACTTAAACCAGAGAAGGGCTAGTAGTTATCAGAATCAACTAGCCACTTGAATTAAATCAAACGGACCTACTGGAGCAATGTGACCCAATGTGTTCTAGGCTTTAATCTCAGAGACTGATTTCAACAAGATTAACTCTCAAAAGATCTCTCACAAAGACTCTTTTTGGATCTCTCAAGCTAATCCTTCTTAAAGCTTTCTTCACTCTCTTTTACCATGTGAATCTATGTTTCCTTTCCCTCTCTATCACAGGAAATGTTTTCTTTTCTTCTTTACCTCTTGCCTCTTTTTTTCAATGCCAGAATGCTCTTCTTAAAAGAACTCTCACTCTAATGTCTGTTGTCTCAGAAAAAAAATCCCCCCTCTATTCTGTTCAAACCCTATACTTATAGTTGAAAGATGAACTTCTAAAGATACAATAATCAGAAAAACCAACCCCTGCCCATCCTTTTCTCTGCCAGCCCATTATATTCTCTGTTTTAACCACTAAATCTTGTTTAAGTGTGGGCTTTAGTTATTTTAATTATTAAGTGCAAGCCTGGTTGAGTGCCCTGCTGTAACAGCAGGTTCCACTAGGGTGTGCAGGGCATTTTAATCCTAAAATACTAACCTCCTGATTCAAATTATCTTACAGCTATATCCAAACAATCCCTAATCACAAATAAACACAATCCAACAGTGGTTCCATATGTAATCAATTTCTGCCATAAAATGCTAATAAACAAGACCTACGAAACTAATCGACCACATTGATTAGTCGATGACAACACACATAATTGATAACAAATGATCGACGTACAATTCGATTCATAATATTTCGGGCAGAATCAAGGGATTAATCAAATATGAATTAATTGCTTGACGACCTTAATCAAACTGAACATACGATTCATTTTAACTAAAGAAAACAGAAGGAATCGACCAAATAAAAGGTCTTAAAGAGTAGAACAGCAAGTTTGAAGGAGAATTTAAAAGAAAACAAAACAAATTGGAAAATCATATAGAAAATGCACAACACAGAACTAAATGCGGCTAGGAAAGGGAAAGAATACCTTGAAAGATAGGAATCCCTAGTTTGAACGGGTCTCGAATCATTTGCCCTTGAATCATTGAAGCCAAACGAGCCTTAATCGAGGTGTTCTCGGTTGAGAACACCTAGATTAAGGTCCATTAGACCTCAATCTCTTATTAATTTCGAACGAATATCCTATTTTGGGTTTTTAGGGTTCATGTAGCCGTTTTTGGGGCTCGACCGGTTCTGGCAAGATTCGAGCTGAGCCAAGGTTAGTAGGGGTATGAGGGAGGTGTGAGGAGTGATTGGGGTGAGTTTGGGGCGGTTTGGCATAAGTTTGGTTTTAGCTCGAACCTTCGAATGAAGATTCGAGAAGACAGGGAATGATTCGAAGAAGATGGTTTGTGGATTTGGGCTCAGGGCGTTCGGAGGGTCATTTGGTGTTAAGATGGGAGGGATTGGGCATCGGCCGCCGGCGGAGACGATTTCCGGCCGGCGGTCAAAGGCGGAGATGGGTGGAGGCTGTGAAACCGTCTCTAAAGGTTAGAGATGGTCGAGGGGTAGGGGGTCTGAAAGGGGGCGGGGTAGGGAATTAGGTATATATAGTGGGGATGGGATTTAATCCTGGCCGTTTGATCAAATGAGATCAACGGCCTGGATCTTCTCACTTATCCAAACGATGTCGTTTGTGTGTCTGTGAGGGACTGGGTTGGTCCGGACCTGGATCGGGTTACCCGGAACGGGTGAGGGCGAAGCGATCTCCACCGTTGGATTAGAGATGGCTCTACGGTCGAGATCTGCCAGTGCCAGAACGACGTAGCTTCAATGCCCTGCTACGTCGTTTCATGAGTCTTAGAGACTCATTGAACGGACGGGGCGGAACACACCATTTGGGCCTGGAGAGCTTGCATTTTTAGCCTCTTGCTTCATCAATACTCACTTTAAATAAAAGCCATTTTCTGAAAACAAAATTGAGTAGTAAAAATATGCTTCATTAGTTCAATGTAAAATCAACCAATTGACAAAGAACACAAATGCACATCTTTATTTTTTCTTTTTTTGTGATTAATTATTTACTTAGATAAATAAGTATGAGCACTTGAATGCAAAAATTCACAAAAATACACAACAATGCACACAATAAAGCAAACCATTTTGTTTTGATTTCATTTGGGAGTAGCTCGCGTGAGGTAAATATTACGTGCTCACAGCTGCCCCTCTTTGCGCGGAAACATGAAGAGTTTTCATGCAAAGACAAGTGAGCGGATACGAGTGACTTTTTGCCCGTTTAAGCACTCCGTATGAAGCATTTCTTTTTGGAAACATTTCGACCGAACCTTTGCTTCAGAAGGTCTCCTACATATCCCTGGCTAAAAGAGAATCAGGTCAATGTAGTTCGGGAAACTTTTGGTAGTTGGGACTACCATGACTGCTGTGATCTTGCTGTTACTGTTGTTGCTGCTGTTGTCACTGCTTAACTGATCTCCTTATTACCCCGTGCTAAACAAAAATAAGAAGCTAGACTAAGTTACAGTATTGCCAATTCTTATCTATCCTTTCAACTTGATCTTGTCATGTTCCTTGCCATCATGCTGGCTCTGATGTTTCTTCACATGCTTCTTTTCTTCTGACAATTGTTATTTGGGCCTATCTTGATTGCCGAACTCCGACCATTGGTCCCTTCTTTGTGATCTTCGAACTATTCTCCTTCTAAGTCTGAAGCTATCTTTCTGATCCTTGTTGCCTTCCTTTTGATTATGAACTTGGGTTCATGCTGGGGATTTCTGTTATACTCTACCGCTTTCCTCAACCGACTTCAAAATAAATCGCCAATCCATACTTCAGGCGGGCTCACTGACTTCAACGACAACTTTGGGACTACCATGACTGTTGCGATCTCGCTGTTACTGCTGTTACTGCTATTACCGCTGTTGCCACTGCTTAGCTGACCTCCTTGTTACACCGTACTAAACAACAAAATAAGAAGTTAGACTAAGTTACAACATTGCGAAATCTTATCTATCTCTTCATCTTGACTTCCCATGTTCCTTGCTATTCTGTCGGACTTGATGTTCCTTCCTTGTGATCTTCGAACTATTCTGCTTCGAAGTCTGAATCTATCTTTCTGATCCTTGTTGCCTTCCTTCCGATTATGAAATTGGATTCATGCTGGGGATTTCCGTTACATTCTGTAACTTTCCGATTATTCACTATCCTTATCAAATCTTGGAAATTGAGACGCCGTTCTGCTTTTCCGGCGGGCTTCTGACTTTATCGTCAAACTCTAATAAAAAATAGCCATTCCATTCTTCAGGCGGGCACCTGATTTCAACAACAACTTCAAAAATAATTACTCGCCACTCCGTTCTTCAAGCGGGCTCCCTGACTTCAATCATAACTTTAAAATAAATCGCCACTCCGTTCTTCAGGCGGGCTCCCTGACTTCAATTACGACTCACTAATTTCATCCCATCCTTATCGCCTTCCTTTGTTTCCTGTACCATTTTCTTCTTCCTGCATCGCCTCTTGGGCCACCCTTTTCTTCTGAATTACCTTGTCTTGGAATTGCTTTCCCACTGGGTCGTGTTACTTTTCCTTTGGCTGCTGGAGATATCTTCGGAACTGTTTACTCACCTGCTGGGGATGATGCTACTGGGGAAGTATTCTTTATTTCCTCTTTTTCTATTTCCTTCTTCCCAGACCTCCTCCGGGACTCACGCTTTTGCTTCCTTGAAAAATTTACGGGATATAATGCTGCTGGGGGAATCTCGAAGTTAGTGTTTCATTTTCCCAACAAACTGCTGGGGATGATACCAGGCTCAAAAATCACCCCCTCGTGTTGTCTGGCCTCTCTCAAAACTATTCTGCTCGGAACTGGTATATCCCGTTTTCTATCCCTATCCACTGGGTATTTGCTTTCAAGAAAATTTTTGCAATGAGAGAAAATTTTCTGCCCCAGTTTGATGACCTTCTACGTGGCATGCTTTTCTGCCGACGAACCCTCTTTTCCTGCTTTAAATCAAAGAAAAATTGTTAGTTTCAAAACGCAGTGAGTGGTTGTGCCGCTCTTGCTGGGGCCATGTTCTTTTCTCTTTTAGCTGCTTTGCTTTCCTCCAACTTTTGGGGACGACGTTGATACTCGCTGGGGATGGTGCTCTTTCCATAGATGATCTCTCATCTCTCCCTTTTATTCCAACTTCGGTGTGGTCCGACCCTTTTAGTCGATGATCTGTTGTGAGAAATCATCTTCCGGATGTGTAATATGTGTCCATCGTACTCCATAATTCCCGTGAACCTTCCAATCAACCTGTCATTCCAATCTTAATATCGGAATGACTTTTGCCTCATTGCCTTGTTCCACGCCTATTCATCTTCATTGTACCGCTTTGGGAGACTTGATAGTAGGCTTTGAAAAGTCAATTTTCGAAAACAAAAGAAGAGAAAGATGATAGATAAAGAATGCTGACCGCGAATGACAAAAGAAAGGGAAAACTTTTCTTGAACTCAAAACTGGGAAAAACTTATCTGAATGTATAACTGGTCCAATGGTTATGCCGCGCCTTTGAGATTAATCTACCCGGTCTATTTATGTCAATCACTTTCTGATGGCCGCGTTTTGCTAGAAGCAAACGAATGTCCCAACCTTGTCTCATGCGGACACCTGGTAACCATCTCGCCTTGTCACCTCATAGTGCCCTTCAAAGGGTTTTCACTAATGAGATTCTCTCATTTCTCTCGACCTCCCGTCGCCTTAGGGTGCCTGTAAAGGTTTTCACCGTAAGACTCTCTCATTTTATTTCTCTTAGCTTTCTTCGCCTTAAGGTGCCCGCGAGGGTTTTCACCGTTAAGGCTCTCTCATTTCGCTTTCTTTCCAGGCTGGGGTATTACCCACGAGATTCCCTCTAAAGCATTATCCCTTTCGGCTTGTGCATCCTGGATTCAATCGAGGATCGGAGTGTCACTCTTGGCTTTCGTCCGCATGACTTGGCATTTCTCAAATACCGATCGAGAGGTCTTTTTTCGGTCATTAATGTGGTGTTTTTCTGTGCGTGAGGCTAAAGAAAAGGGGTTTAACCTCAATGGTTAGCTCATTACAACTTTCGGAATCCACACCATCTTTTCAGATGAAACAATGACTTCTGCCCCAGTTTTGTTGCTTGGGGAATCTTTGATTTTTATTTTTATTATGACCGAGCCGTTTTGGCGCCTACGTATCCTTCTTGAGGAATCAGGTCAAACGTAGTTCACTTTTTCTTGTGCCTTTTCTTTGTTTCTTTTTCTATTTTGTTACACATCTTCCTTGATGATTCCGAAAGAGGGTATATGAAAGAATAATTAAGGCTCAAAGGGGAAAACAAGGGTTAAAGTGTTTGGGTAGTAGAAAAATTGCCTCTGTCATTTCATTCTCCGAAAAATGCCAACTACAAACAAACGAAACCAAACATTGACAAATGCATTAAAGAATTACACATAATATCTCTTGACTGCATCAGAATTGATAGCCATATCAGTGCATCTTCCCTCAATATCAGTTAGACATAGAGCGCCGTTGGATAATACTCTAGTCACAACAAATGGTCCCTGCCAATTTGGAGCGAACTTGCCTTTCGCTTCGGCTTGATGTGGTAGAACTCTCTTCAGCACATGTTGTCCCACTTCAAATTTCCTGGGACGTACCTTCTTGTTGTATGCTCTTGCCATTCTCTTTTGATACAATTGGCCATGACATACTGCTGTCAATCTCTTTTCATCGATCAAACTCAATTGATCCAATCGGGTCTTAACCCACTCATCGTCGTCATCTCAGCTTCAGCGACAATTCGGAGGGACGAGATTTCAACTTCTGCTGGTATTACTGCTTCAGTCCCGTACACCAACAAGTAAGGAGTTGCACCTACCGAAGTCCGGACGGTAGTGCGGTAACCCAATAGTGCGAATGGTAACTTTTCATGCCATTGCCTAGACCCTTCTACCATCTTCCTCAATATCTTCTTTATATTCTTGTTTGCTGCCTCAACCGCACCATTTGCTTTGGGACGATATGGTGTGGAATTTCGGTGTGTAATCTTGAACTGTTGACATACCTCCTTCATCAATCCGCTGTTAAGATTGGCACCGTTATCCGTGATGATTACCTTTGGGATTCCAAACCTGCAGATGATGTGGGAATGTACGAAGTCCACCACCGCCTTCTTGGTCACGGATTTGAAGGTTTTGGCCTCCACCCACTTGGTAAAATAATCGATCGTTACCAGAATGAACCTATGACCATTGGAAGCCGCAGGTTCTATAGGTCCGATAACATCCATACCCCACGCAACAAATGGCCATGGCGCCGACATTGTATGCAATTTGGTTGGTGGAGAATGAATCAAATCTCCGTGTATCTGACACTGATGGCATCTTCGCACAAAACTTATACAATCACGCTCCATAGTGAGCCAGTAATATCCTGCTCGAAGAATCTTCTTTGCCAATACATATCCGCTTATGTGTGGCCCACAAACTCCGGAATGTATATCTGTCATCACTGTTGTGGCTTGACTTGCATCTATACATCTCAACAATCCCAAATCTGGGGTTCTTTTGTACAGCACCCCTCCACTAAGGAAAAATCCGTTCGCCAACCGCCGAATAGCCCTCTTTTGATCTCCAGTTGCCTGCTCTGGGTATATTCCTAACCTAAGGTACTCTTTGACATCATGAAACCATGGCTCACCATCCATCTCTTCTTCTATCATATTACAATAAGCATGTTGATTCCGAACCCGAATATGTAACGGATCGACACGAACCTTGTTCGGGTGATGTAGCATTGACGCTAAAGTAGCTAGAGCATCGGCAACCTCATTATGCATCCTTGGGTTGTGCCTGAATTCTACTGATCGAAAGCGCTTGGTCAGATCATGCAAACACTGACGATACGGGATAAGTTTCAAGTCTCTGGTTTCCCATTCTCCCTGAATCTGATGTACCAGAAGGTCCGAGTCCCCCAAGACCAAGACGTCCTGTACATCCATGTCCACCGCTAATCGCAACCCTAAGATACATGCTTCGTACTCAGCCATATTGTTGGTACAATGAAAACGCAGTTGAGCAGTAACAGGATAATGATGTCCTGTTTCAGAGATAAGCACAGCCCCTACTCCGACTCCTTTTGCGTTCGCCGCTCCGTCGAAGAAAAGCTTCCACCCTAGATCCTCGGTTAATTCTAACCCATCAATTTGCAATACTTCTTCGTCTGGAAAATACGTCCTCAAAGGTTCGTATTCATCATCGACAGGATTCTCAGCTAAATGATCGGCTAAGGCTTGAGCTTTCATAGCCGTCCTCGTCACGTATATGATGTCGAATTCCGTAAGTAATATTTGCCATTTTGCTAACCTCCCTGTAGGCATAGGCTTCTGGAAAATATACTTCAGTGGATCCAAACGTGAAATGAGGTAAGTGGTGTAAGAAGACAAGTAATGTTTCAATTTTTGGGCTACCCAAGTTAAAGCACAACATGTCTTTTCCAAATGAGTGTATTTGACCTCGTGGACCGTGAACTTCTTACTGAGATAGTAAATGGCCCGTTCCTTCTTGCCAGTAAGATCATGCTGCCCCAGTACGCAGCCAAACGAATTCTCCAAAACCGTTAGATAAAGAATCGGGGGTCTACCCGGTTCAGGCGGAACTAGTACGGGTGGGTTTGACAGATACCCTTTGATTTGGTCAAACGCTTCCTGACATTCTGTCGTCCATTCTATCGCAGCGTCTTTCTTCAACAGACGGAATATGGGTTCACAGGTTGCTGTAAGCTGAGCAATAAACCTATTGATGTAATTTAATCTTCCCAACAAACTCATTACCTCTGTTTTATTCTTTGGCGGGGGTAGCTCCTGAATGGACTTGATTTTGGATGGGTCCAACTCAATGCCCCGTCGGCTGACGATGAATCCTAGCAACTTTCCTGATGGAACTCCGAACGCGCATTTGGCCGGATTGAGCTTGATATCATATCTTCGAAGCCTTTGGAAAAACTTCCTGAGGTCGGCAACGTGGTCTTCTTGACGTCTAGATTTTATGATCACATCATCCACGTACACTTCAATTTCCTTGTGTATCATGTCATGGAATACCGTAGTCATCGCCCTCATGTATGTTGCCCCTGCGTTCTTCAAACCGAACGGCATCACCCGGTAGCAATAAGTCCCCCATGGTGTGATAAAAGCCGTCTTTTCTGCGTCCTCTTCATCCATCAAGATCTGATGATATCCCGCGTAGCAATCCACAAAGGATCCGATTTCACGTCCGGCGCAATTATCAATCGGGATATGGATATTGGGAAGTGGGAAATTATCCTTAGGGCTCACCTTGTTGAGATTGCGGTAGTCCACGCATACTCCGATCTTCCCGTCTTTCTTTGGCACCGGTACTACGTTAGCCAACCATTCAGGGTATCGAGTGACACGAATGACTTTCGCCTGCAACTACTTGGTTACTTCCTCCTTGATCTTTACACTCATCTCCATCTTGAATTTTCGCAGTTTTTGCTTGACGGGAGGATATGCCAGATCAGTGGGTAATTTATGAACCACTAGATCAGTGCTGAGTCCTGGCATGTCGTCGTACGACCATGCGAAAATGTCTTTAAACTCCATGAGTGTTTTGATCAACTCCTCCCTCAAGTTGGGCTCAATATGGACACTTATTCTGGTTTCTTTAACATCATTCGTATCCCCCAGATTAACAGCCTCCGTATCGTTCAAATTAGGTTTGGGCTTTTCCTCGAAGTGACTTAATTCTTTGCCGATTTCCTCTATGGCTTCATCATCGCCGTATTCCGATTCACTCTCATCACTTCTTATTTCATGCGTTATTATTTCCAAACCAGATTGACTTTCTAGACTGGGTTGATTAACCTTTAAGCACGCCATATCATTAAGATCAGTTGAAAGAAGGCTGCTCAGAAAAGTAAAAAGAAGGAAAATAAACAAAATTAGAAACGAAGGGAACAAAACTTCATTAATGGGAACAGTACAAGGAAAAACAAGCTTGCAAACTCAAATCAAAATGAACTGAAACAAACGGATTTTACTTCGGGGACAACCCCAACACAAAATTTCGAACGAAAACAATCCAAAACAAACTACCAAGACTCCTTCCGGACAGGGAGAGGAGTAGCCTTCCAATTATTCAACTTTGCTTTCGATCCCACAAACTGTATCTCGGCATGGCTGGATCCTTCGCCATCCTCTAGCATGCATACATCTGCGAATAGGTTCTCGAACTTTCTTAAGAACTCTTCGTCTGGCCTAACCATAGGACTGGGAACCTTTGTCGTCGGATGTCCTCTTACCCCCGATCCGACAAAAGATCGGGAAAGGCGCAGAACAGGCTTCGGGAGCACCCATGTCTTCTGCTTATTCCTCTTGGCTCGCTGGATGTCCTCTGATGTTGGCTTGAATCCCAAGCCGAAGGTTCCCACATTTTCGACCACAGATACCGGTTGTATGATTCCTTGCGGAGATGCACCTAAACCTTTGCCGGGTATGAAACCGTTTCTCAACATTTCATGAGCCACCATGATGTCTGCAGTAATTATTCTGTCATTGGGAATGCATTCCCCTTCTGGAACTCGGTTGGCGGATACCACATCGCAGATCTGGTATACCCATGGCCCAACATCCTCTTCTGTCTCAACAAAGGGGACGATGGTGCCCGGTTGTAGATCATTCTCTCCATGGACTACGATCTCCTGTTGGTCCCACTCAAACTTGACTAGTTGGTGTAGGGTGGATGGAACTGCTTTTGCGGCATGGATCCACGGTCGCCCTATCAGAAGGTTATATGAAACTACCATGTCCAGCACCTGGAATTCCATGGTGAACTCCACCGGTCCGATTGTCAAGATTAACATTATGTCCCCGACCGACGCCTTGCCTCCTCCATCAAACCCTCGGACACATATGCTGTTCTTGCGTACCACTTTCAACTTGTTTAGTGTAGAGAGAGGACAAATGTTCGCACTGGACCCATTGTCGACTAGGACTTTGGTAACCACCGACTCCTCACACTTTACCATAAGGTATAAAGCCTTGTTGTGCTCGGTGCCTTCCTCAGGCAACTCATCATCGGTGAAGGTGATCCGGTTCGCTTCGAAGATCCTATTGGTGATCTTTTCCAAATGACTCACGGAGATTTTATCAGGTACATGGGCCTCATTTAAAACTTTCATCAAAGCTTGCCGATGTTCTTCAGAATGTATCAGCAAGGATAGCAATGAGATTTGCGCAGGGGTTTTCTTCAACTGTTCTAAAACAGAATAATCATGCAGCTTCGTCTTTTTCAGGAATTCTTCTGCCTCTTCGTCAGTTACCAGCTTTTTCAGTGTTGCCGGAGTAGTCTTCATCAAATTCCGCAGGGGCAAAACATCTCCCTGAGCGGGTCAAACCTTGCGCTTCGCAGACTTCCTCTTTAACTTCTTTTCCTTTGTAGGTTGTCGTGACCCGATCGTAATTCCATGGAATCGCTTTGCTATCAGCTATTGGCAACTGTATTGCTGGCTTGATGATGAAAGGATCCACTCGAACACCTGCTACAGTCAAGACGGGTTTGGCTGCTACCCCTGGTACAACTATCTTTGCTCCCCCTGGCCTCACCGGTACTTTGTTCACACTTCCCTTTTCTGCTTCCAACCCCCTTCGTACGCCCTTCTTGCAGATGAGTGACTCATCAAGGCTTGGCCCCTTTTTCATTCCTACCCCACCGGACTTGATCATCATTACAGTCTGAGAGGTTTTCTCCTTTCCCTCTTCGACCCGTACCAACTCGATCATGTTGGTCTCATGATGAGTTGGAAGTGGATTTTGGTTGATGTTGGGCTCCGCTGGAGTCTGGACCTCAATTCCGCGAGTGTCGATGAGTTCCTGGATAGCTGTTTTCAACCTCCAACACTTTTCTGTGTCGTGCCCCGGACATCCTGAACAATATGCACAATTTATTGAATGATCCAGATTCTTTGGAAGGGGGTTTGGTAGCTTAGCCTCGACCGGATTTAGCAACCCAACTTGCTTCAATCGGTGGAACAAACTGGTGTAAGACTCTCCCAAGGGAGTGAAAGTCTTTGGCCTTGGCGCCCTGTCGCTCTTGAATGCTTGGTTCGGACGAAAACTCGCGCCCGTGGGGTTTCTGTAGGCTCTTGGGGGTGGATAATTGTTTTGCGGGTTTGGTGCACGCCATGGTGCATGGACGGGAGGTGCGGCATATGACTGAGCGTGATGGACAGTAAAATGGGGATCAGGTGCTGGATAGTAGTGTTGCGGGTGGTTATATGGATTGTGGAGGTAATTTTGGAGGTGAGGCTGTGGCGGGTTATACTGGGGTGCGGGGCCTCTGTTTCTGAACCATGTTCCGGACTCGACTGCCGTGACTTCTTCTTTCCTCTTTTTCCCAAGCACTCCTCCGGTACCACTTTGAATAGCTTGAGTGGTGGCTTTCAAAGCCGAATAGCTCATGATCTTGTTGGCTTTCAAACCTTCCTCGATCATAGCCCCCATCTTTATCACCTCGGTGAATGACTTACCGACGGACGTCACCAGATGTCCGAAATAGGTTGGCTCTAGTGTCTGCAGGAAGTAATCCACCATCTCATTCTCTCTCATAGGCGGATCTACCCTTGCTGCCTGTTCCCTCCAGCGGAAACCAAATTCTCTGAAACTTTCGGCGGGTTTCTTCTCTAACTTTAGCAATGATAAGCGGTCTGGACTATTTCAAGATTGTACTGGAACTGGCCGATGAATGCTTGAGCCAAATCGTCCCATGTAAACCATCTGTTGGGATCCTGCCTAGTGTACCACTCTAGTGCAGATCCCCCCAAGCTCTGACCAAAGTAAGCTATCAGAATCTCATCTCGCCCTCCGGCTCCTCGCATTTTGCTACAAAAACCTCGAAGATGGGCTACTGGGTCACCATGCCCCTCGTATAGGTCAAACTTAGGCATTTTGAACCCGGCTGGCAACTGGACATCTGGGAATGGACACAGATCTTTGTAAGCCACACTGACCTGGTTGCCCAAACCATGCATATTCCTGAAGGACTGCTCCAGGCTTTTAACTTTTCGAATAACTTCCTCATGCTCCAAACTTGGGAAGTGCTTTTCCGGTTCTGCCGGGTTATCCCAGTGAGGGGTGTGTGGATGCGGTTCAGGAGCCCTGAAGGTAGGCTCGGGAGGATAGTAAGAGTTGTCATGGATCTGAACATGCGGCTCGCCGGACGGCCTTTGTAGAGTAGCAGGTGGAGGTGCCACAAAAATAGGGGTGACCGGGGGAGGAGGATTTTGTTTGGCTGGTGGAGTGTGGGTGGTATAAGGGTTCTCCCCTTGATAGTATGGATAGATCGGGGCGCTTGTCGAAGGATCAATGGGTGGATGTTCTGGAGCTGAGGCGAGAGTAGGGAGGTTTGGCGAGGACTGTCCCCTAGCCCAGGCTAGGTGCATCTCTGTTATCTGCTGTTTCAACCGATCTACCTCTTCTTTCACGATTTGTATCTCTGATTTCTCTTCCTCGAGACTTTTACCGGAACTAGACATGCTTGCTGGAATTGGCCCTTTAGATCTAGTACGATAATGGTGGTTGGCCAGTATATTCTGTCAAACCAACTGCTAAACTTTTCTGGAAATGCAACAAAATTGTTAGTTTACCGAGTTTAACAGATATGTTATAGCACGTTGGATGCAATGCACCTAACCAAATAACCCTTTCTACATGTACTCATCACATGTTTTTTTTCTTTTTCTCTTTTTCAATTATCCTTGAAAACCTTATTGTTATTAAACTTCATGTTCTTTTCCTTTCTTTCTAGTGGTGGTCGAATCTTATGTGGATTGCCTACGTATCACGTCCCCGCGTGAATCAGACCGAGCGTAGTTCTGGTAACAAGATTGTGGCGAAATTCTGGAATCCTCATAATGAAAAAAAACCTTTACGGTCACAAAACATGTCTTACAATAATCAACAACAAAAGAGAAATGCTTGACTCAACAAAACATAAAATACTGAAAATGTCAACAAAAAGTAAAAAAAATACATCTTTTAATCAATAGCCTAATGCTCTTAAACTCCTGGGGGCCCGCGAGGCATCGTCCGGCCTTGCCGCGGGCCTTGGTGTGAGGTCCCTGTGCAGTCTCCTTAACTCTCTCATGATCTGATGAACATAGTCCATAATCAAAGCAAAAAGGGCGGCGCGGGGCATTTGTTCACAAGCTAAACACTTCACGGTGACATAATGTCCGATCTCTCCAATTCTGTCTTTGATCACGTCCCTTTCTCTGAGTAGCTGTTCTATCCGCTGGTTCTTCGCCCCCAATCTTCGAGCATTGTTGGTGACCCGATCTAAGAGCCTATCCACTTGTTCTTGCAGTCGGGCCATCAAATTGTGGCAATGGTCGAGGTCTGCTCTGGCATCCCAGGCTTGTTTGAAGACCCGTTCCCTGAGGATAACATTTGCTTCTCTTAGATTGGTGATGACCTCGGTATAATCTTTTTCCACTTGCTGTATATGAAGTGCCTGTTGATGTGCCTCCCTCTTCCAGCTAGTACGGATCCTCATTGTTTGGGCCTTTGACTCTTCTAATTCTTTTTGGACATCCGTGACTTGATTTTTTAAACTCCTTATCAATTTTTCGTCTGACCGACTCCTCAATTGTCTGTCAGCATCCCTTTTCATTTGCTGGATTTGAGCTCTCAAAAAGTCATTTTCTTGTGCCAACTTCTTTTTATCTCCCTCGTCGGCGGCAGCTTGCATATTCTTCTCGAATTGAAGGTCCCGGACCTGCTGTTCTATCCTACCAATCTTCGTCCTGTACCCTTCCTCCTTTGCTAGCCAATTCCATTGCTCCTGTGAATTTTCCGTGAACTGTTGGACATGGGCTCTTTTAGAACATTTCCGACGAATCTGAAACCTTTTCCCGAACCACACATTGTACTTTGGATCTACCTCACCCTTGGCCCTTTCACGAACCATAGTTTTAGGCTCAAGGAATCTATCTTCATGCCACAACTTTCTAATCTTTTCTTCGGGGAATATGACTCCTGGACTCAACTCAATGGCGTGCTTTCTCAGATCTTGATCAGTAGGAATAACCTGAAACCTTCCTAGTTGACGTAATACCCGATGAGGAACATATGGTTGGACACTGCGGATCCCCATCAGAAGAATATAACACTCCTCGGCTGCCATATATATTACTTCGGTATCGGGTAACCACCCGAACGCCCATTCAACCTGATCGGCTTCTATTGAGCTTAGTCGTGCAAGCCATGCTTCGACGCCTTCGGGGAATACATCGCCTATCATCCGTTCCTCAAAACTCCTAATACAGTTTTTTCCAGTCAACCCATGGTTCATGTATTGTGTCCGGTGATGGAGGTGTTCTTGCATCCACAATTGGAGTAACAGATTGCATCCTTGAAAGAAATTGCCCCCTTCTCGGCCTACCGTCAAGGCTCGATAGATTTCGGACAAAACCAAAGGGACTACCGTGCTGGTAGCCTTTTTGATTGCAACATCGGCTATTCCTACAAGACTTATCTCTATTTTCTTATCTTCGCGTGGACAAATCACAATCCCCAAGAATGTCGTTATGAATGCTAGAATTCGTCTGGCCTCCCACTTGGTTCTATTCCCTGCGTGAGTTAGTCCAAGGTTTGACTCTTCAAAACCCCGAGGAGTGCCGTACCGTTGGTATAAGAATTGGAGATCGCAACATCCTCCTAATAAATCATCATTTTTCACCTTCCGACTAATGCTTAACAAATCCAGAAACCCATGCGGAGATACCGGTCTTGGTGAAAGCAGGTACTGCCCTCTTAATTTCCCATTTAATCCTGCATAGCCTTGAATCTCCTCTAGCGTGGGTGTCAGTTCATAGTCGACAAAACGGAACACATTGCGGGTCGGATCCCAGAACGATATCAGCGCCTCGATGATGTCTTTCCTTGGCTTGATATTCAGCAGATTAACAAAACCTCCCAAAATTCTTTCCACTATCTTTTTGCTACTGTCTTCCAAATCGTTCCACCATATGTGGAGCTGCTGAGGGACCTCGCTAAAGACTGAAAATGATTTATTCTGATTCGTGCTCATCCTGCACATTTATTAAGGTGATTTGAATAAAGAAAAACAACTTTGTTTTGCTAAATAAAAAACTCAGTTTTCAATCACGGCCTTTCAACGTCTCGGGGACGAAGATTTTCAGGCTATGGGGGTAAATTGATCGAAATCAAAAAATTGACCCAAAGGTGGCCGTTTATACGAAATCAGCCTTCCGGCGTCCCTTTCGGGAACATTCGGCTATTTTTGAAAACAACATCACCGACTTATTTAGTACGAAAGAGTTAGTTTCGATATTTTGGTTATTTTTGCAAAAGGTGAAGTTGGACCTGATAAAGGTTGCCTACGTATCTCACATCCAATGAGAATCAAACCCACGTAGTTCGGTTTTAATAAAACAAACTACATTATTTATTTATTCATTTTACTAAAAGAACAAGTAAACTATTTTTATCTATTTCAAGAATAAAACACACTATTTTTCTTTCTTTCTTTCTTTTTTTTTTATTCCTCAATATTTAAAACCGGTCAACATGCAAGTCTGAAGCAAATAAATGCGTAAAACAAACAGGATGTAGCGGGATGGTCTTTTCATTTCAGGTCACCTGTCCTAGACGGACCCAACCCCTGTGTTGAGTCCCCTAAGTCAAATGCAACATGATGCAAACAAACGTTCCTACTAGGGATCCGGTATGAGGCTTTGTTATTCTAGGTTCAAAAACCTGGGTTTATTGTTCTAGACTTGGCTTACCCGAGCGGACAGCTCGAGCCGAGGAGGAGGCAGCAACCCGGGAATACAGAAGCTTCATCGGTTTTGCAACTTATCCAAACCTCGTTCTAAAGTGGGAATTAGACACTATACAGAAAAGAAGTCACACGAAGTGCACCCTTATTCATGATTTAGAAGACTCAGAGAGGAGATTGGTTTCGGCACAATTTATATGTACAATTCACAAAATATCAAAGCGGTAAAAAGCAACATTTAACACATTAAATACAAACATATAATAAAATCAGATAATAATAAGCCAAATATAACAATTATTCAAAGCTCGAATTCTTAAACCCTGAACCAGTGGTTCTGGGTTTGCCTCCACAGTGGAGTCGCCAGAGCTGTCACACCTCCTTTTTACGCTGACCCGAGGGCGCGAAGGAGTTTTTCCAATTGAAGGACAATCGAAACGGGATACATTTATTAAGAGGTTTGGAGTCGCCACTTGGGAGATTTATGGTGTCCCAAGTCACCGGTTTGAATCCCGAATTGAGGAAAAAAGCTTGACTCTATTCAATGGTCTGCGAATCAGAAATCCGGATAAGGAATTCTGTTAACCCGGGAGAAGGTGTTAGGCATTCCCGAGTTCCGTGGTTCTAGCACGGTCGCTCAACTGTCGTATTTGGCTAAAGTACTTGATTTTAAAACATATTATCCCACAGTGTAATTATAATGTTATTTACCGCTTTTGTCTTACTATTTAAGAAAATGAACGTTGTTTAAGAACATGTTTTCGGATCACGTCACATGAAATGCACCCGGATACTCGACACCTTCTTATTCAACGTTGCTGAATTTGGATTCGGGTCGCATGAAATGCACACCCGTTTTAAGAAAGTAAGAAAAAGATTAAACCCGCACCTAAAGTGACTAGCATATTACTATTTTGCGAAGGGCCATGAAATCAGCTAAATGGCTCGTTCCAAAATTCTGATCATTTGAATATATATACCTTTACGAGGGCATCATGATTAATACTTTATTTAGCGGGGCTCGCCTCATTTATTTAAGGTCAATCCTAACACGACTTATGGTTTTCTATGTAATTGGTCTCCAATAATAAACCAAGGTCCTTAGAAAACTATCATTCTAATTTGCCATGAAATAAACCACAAAATCATGTAGGACACTATGCTAGAGAGTGAGGATGCAGTAACAGATGCATTGGCTATTGACTGTACATTTCCACATGACAAAATTGGTCACTGCTGCCCTATTCTCTCCTATTTAAAATCAACCAAGTGGCATCCAAAATCTAACAGTTGTAACCTAGTTTAACAGTCCAGACCTCATAACAGTTCGAACTAAATATTAGTTTCATCTAATGAATATACAACTTCATCATTATTATGTACAAAAGGAAGTAAGAAAACTGAAACAGAAAACAAAGATTGCAACAGCATGGCTTTGAACAGCTTTCAATTCATTTCCATAAGCTTTAAGGTTTACAAAAATGTGTACCTGGATGATAACAATAGAAGAAAAAGGAACCGTCAGCAATAGTAACAACAGTGGCACCAGCAGTAGCAAGACAACACCAGACCAATCTTAAGCAAACAATAAAGTCGACTTCCTCCAGAATGCTCTTTCGAATGATAACTCAGAAGCAATTGCAAAGAACCAAATAGCAATAAACAAACCCAACAGACCCTAATGAGCTTGAACTTAAACCAGAGAAGGGCTAGTAGTTATCAGAATCAACTAGCCACTTGAATTAAATCAAACGGACCTACTGGAGCAATGTGACCCAATGTGTTCTAGGCTTTAATCTCAGAGACTGATTTCAACAAGATTAACTCTCAAAAGATCTCTCACAAAGACTCTTTTTGGATCTCTCAAGCTAATCCTTCTTAAAGCTTTCTTCACTCTCTTTTACCATGTGAATCTATGTTTCCTTTCCCTCTCTATCACAGGAAATGTTTTCTTTTCTTCTTTACCTCTTGCCTGTTTTTCCAATGCCAGAATGCTCTTCTTAAAAGAACTCTCACTCTAATGTCTGCTGCCTCAACCAAAAAAAAGCCCCCATCTATTCTGTTCAAACCCTATACTTATAGTTGAAAAATGAACTTCTAAAGATACAATAATTAGAAAAACCAACCCTGCCCATCCTTTTCTCTGCCAGCCCATTATATTCTCTGTTTTAACCACTAAATCTTGTTTAAGTGTGGGCTTTAGTTATTTTAATTGTTAAGTGCAAGCCTGGTTGAGTGCCCTGCTGTAACAGCAGGTTCCACTAGGCTGTGCAGGGCATTTTAATCCTAAAATACTAACCTCCTGATTCAAATTATCTTACAGCTATATCCAAACAATCCCTAATCACAAATAAACACAATCCAACAATGGTTCCATATGTAATCAATTTCTGCCATAAAATGCTAATAAACAAGACCTACGAAACTAATCGACCACATTGATTAGTCGATGACAACACACATAATTCGATAACAAATGATCGACCTACAGTTCGATTCATAATATTTCGGGCAGAATCAAGGGATCAATCAAATATGAATTAATTGCTTGACGACCTTAATCAAACTGAACATACGATTCATTTTAACTAAAGAAAACAGAAGGAATCGACCAAATAAAAGGTCTTAAAGAGTAGAACAGCAAGTTGAATGAGAATTGAAAAGAAAACAAAACAAATGGAAAATCATATAGAATGCACAACACAGAACTAAATGCGGCTAGAAAAGGGAAAGAATACCTTGAAAGATAGGAATCCCTAGTTTGAACGGGTCTCGAATCATTTGCCCTTGAATCATTGAAGCCAAACGAGCCTTAATCGAGGTGTTCTCGGTTGAGAACACCTAGATTAAGGTCCATTAGACCTCAATCTCTTATTAATTTCGAACGAATATCCTATTTTGGGTTTTTAGGGTTCATGTAGCCGTTTTTGGGGCTCGACCGGTTCTGGCAAGATTCGAGCTGAGCCAGGGTTAGTAGGGGTATGAGGGAGGTGTGAGGAGTGATTGGGGTGAGTTTGGGGCGGTTTGGCATAAGTTTAGTTTTAGCTCGAACCTTCGAATGAAGATTCGAGAAGACAGGGAATGATTCGAAGAAGATGGTTTGTGGATTTGGGCTCAGGGCGTTCGGAGGGTCATTTGGTGTTAAGATGGGAGGGATTGGGCATCGGCCGCCGGCGGAGACGATTTCCGGCCGGCGGTCAAAGGCGGAGATGGGTGGAGGCTGTGAAGCCATCTCTAAAGGTTAGAGATGGTCGAGGGGTAGGGGGTCTGAAAGGGGGCGGGGTAGGTCTTTTGGTATATATAGTGGGGCTGGGATTTAATCCTGGCCGTTTGATCAAATGAGATCAACGGCCTGGATCTTCTCACTTATCCAAACAATGTCGTTTGTGTGTCTGTGAGGGACTGGGTTGGTCCGGACCTGGATCGGGTTACCCGGAACGGGTGAGGGCGAAGCGATCTCCACCGTTGGATTAGAGATGGCTCTACGGTCGAGATCTGCCAGTGCCAGAACGACGTAGCTTCAATGCCCTGCTACGTCGTTTCATGAGTCTTAGAGACTCATTGAACGGACCGGGCGGAACACACCATTTGGGCCTGGAGAGCTTGCATTTTTAGCCTCTTGCTTCATCAATACTCACTTTAAATAAAAGCCATTCTGAAAACAAAATTGAGTAGTAAAAATATGCTTCATTAGTTCAATGTAAAATCAACCAATTGACAAAGAACACAAATGCACATCTTTTTTTTTCTTTTTTGTGATTAATTATTTACTTAGATAAATAAGTATGAGCACTTGAATGAAAAAATTCACAAAAATACACAACAATGCACACAATAAAGCAAACCATTTTGTTTAGATTTCATTTGGGAGTAGCTCGCGTGAGGTAAAAATTACGTGCTCACAATGGCGAAGGCATTTAGCCTGAGTCTCAGTTCAAGCGAGGTCGAATTTTACTATCGTAATGGGGAAGGCACTTAGCCTGAGTTCCAATTCGAGCGAGGTCGAACTGTACTATCGTGATGGCGAAGGCACTTAGCCCGAGTCCCAATTCAAGCGAGGTTGACTGTACTGTCGTGATGTCGAAGGCACTTAGCCTATCGAACTGTACAGTCTTGATGACAAAGGCACTTATCCTGAGTCCCAGTTCAAGTGATGTCGAACTGCACTTTTTTTATGCTGAAGGAACTTATCCTGAATTCTTGTTCGAGCAAGGTAGAAATGCACTATTTTGATGGAGAAGGCACTTAGCTTGAGTCCGTATTCGAGCGAGGTCGAAATGCATTGTTTTGATGGCAAAGGCACGTAGCCTGAGTCCTAATTCGAGCGAGGTCGAACTGTACTATCGTAATGGCGAAGGCACTTAGCCGAAGTCCTAGTTTTAGCAAGGTCGAATTGTTCTATTTTGATGAAGAAGGCACTTAGCCTGCATCATGTGTTGCGTTCGCGTTACGCTTATCTTCTTTATTGTGACATTCAAATTATTCCAGGTTCGTTTTTGATGTCTCATTTGCGATTTGTGCCAGTTTCCAGCTTGACGCGTCGGGGAAGATGAGTGGGAGTTATAGCGAGGGACGGCTTCCCTATCTTCTCTATTTGGTGTATTTTCGTCGATTCTGGTTTGAATCGAGCTATCCTATTGACGCTTTTCCTTTCATTCGGGACGAACTAAGAGTTTTCGCTAGGAAATTTTCACAAACGGCGCCAAATTGTTTGACTGAAAATATTATCAAACAATATTGAAGAAAATCAATCAAATGCATGAAAAGATGTAAATCATAGCCAACCATAATTAACACTGAATCCAGGATTAAAGAACAAGACAGTAGATTCTATACAAATAATATTCAAGAGATTTTATTGATCTGAAAACTAGTCCTGGCTCCCTTGGGAAGGTTCGGGGAATTGTAGTCTTATTTTCCTCTCCTAGATCAGATCTCAAAATGGAGGGATATTCTTTTCCTTTTTTGGGAGAGAGGGAGAGAATGGAGAAAGTCTAGAGTTCAGAAAATCTCTAGAGAGGCCCCCCCTAAAGTAACTCTCTTCTTCCCTATTTATAGTTGGGGGTTTCACACCCATCGAGCCCTCTCTTGGCTGACTCGGTCGAGGAGGCGGTGCTTCCCTCATAGAGACGACCTCGACGCTAGCTTCATAATTGGTGCGGATCGGACGAGGTTCGGTTCGTTAGCCATTGCTTTGGGGAACACTTGAGATGGGGTCGATACCATGACAATCGATTGGGCAGATTTCTGACCAATACAATTATTCCTTTCAATTTTTCCCCTAGAAATACTAGATGTCAAGTCGATTATTGAAACACAACTTCAATTTCTATAAAAATAAAAATTAAATTCAGCTTTAAATAAATGTCCAAACGAAAAACCCAATGCTTTAATCTTGAAACTACTAGTCTCTTAAATTCTTGGAGTAGGGAGTGGTATGTACCAGTGTTTTAAAAGGCGGGGGCATAAGGCGAGATATTTTACATATGCTTCAGCCGGGCGTAAGCCCCGAGGTGCGGGGCGTAAGCCCCATGGGTATTTAGTTTTTAATATTTTATAAAATAATATAATTATATAAAATATTATTAAATTGCATAAAATTTTGAAAAAAAAATTTTAAATAAGTAAGAAATATAAATATATATATATATATAGAGAGAGATATAAAATTATACAAAAGTCCCAAATAAAGTGAAATTACATATAAAGGCAAAATAATTATATATATAAGTGAAATCTCATATTATCTAACGAAATTATAAATCCCAAATAAATAAGTGAAATTGTATATAAATCCAATCAATACATATAAAAGCACGCATACATATAATCTCATATTATATTTTGAAAGAGAGCAAGAGAAGCACTAAACTTAAAAAACTAATTACATACATATTTACAAACTAACATGAAATATAAAAAGAGAGGAAAGTAGTGAGTTCAAAAATAATAATTTTTTTACGTGGAGGAAGAAATAAACCTGTTGAATTTGACATACGGAGAAGAATGAAGTTTTCTGTTGCAAAAAAGTGATAAATCGTTGCTCTAGGTAGAAATAGACTAGCGAAAAGAATTGGGAAAAACTTATAATTTAGTGCTTTTAGCAATATTAAAAAGTTTACTTTTAAATTTAATGTTTTTAATTCCTTTTTAAAAAGTTGTCTCTTTGGCTTACGCCTTAACCAAAAAACTTGACTCAACCAAAAACTCGCCCGGGCATACGCCTCGAACTTCTAGGCGTACGCCTTACGGGACTTTCGCCCCCACCATCGCCCCGGGGCGTTTTTGGTACGCCTCACCGCAGAGAAGCACAAGAAACACCTCAGAGTGGTTCTTCAGACTCTGAAGGATAACCAAATATATGCCATGTTTTCAAAATGCGAGTTCTGGTTGAGTTCGGCTGCATTCCTGGATCATATTATATCCGTAGAGGGTATTCAGGTGGACCCAAAGAAGATTGAGGCAGTCAATAGTTGACCTCCACCAGCTTGAGTGACCGTGATTTCGAGTTTCTTGGGGTTAGCAGGTTACTACCGTCGGTTCATAGAGGGGTTCTCATCCATTGCAACCCCGATGACTAGGTTGGTCCTAGAAGGGTGCCCAGTTCAAGTTGTCAGATGAGTGCGAGGTGAGCTTTCAGAAGCTCAACATAGCTCTGACTACGACACTAGTGTTGATTTTGCCCACAGTTTTAGGGCCTTACACGATCTATTGTGATGTTTCCCTAATAGGACTGGAGCGGTATTTATGCAGGATGGCAAGGTTATTGCATATGCTTCAAGACAGTTGAAAATCCATGAGAAGAATTACCCGGTTCATGACTTAGAGTTGGCACTGGTTGTTTATGCCTTAAAAATTTGAAGGCATTACTCATATGGTGTGGCGTATGAGGTATACATGAATCACAAGAGTCTTCAGTACTTGTTCAAGAAGAAGTAGTTAAAGTACGGCAGAGGAGATGGCTAGAGTTGCTGAAAGATTATGATGTTACTATCTTATATTACCTAGGAAAGGCTAATGTAGTGGCCGATGCGTTGAGTAGAAAGTCTGCCAGCATGGGTAGTCTCGCTTATTTCCTTCACTTTTCCTTAATTAATTATCTAGTTTCTAAGCCTAAAACATGAAATCAAGGTAGAAATCATGGGTTTTGAGCAAAGATAGATTTTTGCGAATTTTGGGTAATTCAACCCCAATTTGGGGTCGAATCTTAAAACAAATTATATGTTTGTACTCGTGGGGGGTATGGGTGAATTTTTTATGGTTCAAACATCAAGTTTTGGCCAAGCGGGCTCGGGGTCGATTTTGCAATTTTAGGACAGAATATTAAAAGGACTTTAATTAGGTAATTGGGCTGGTTTGTTGAGTAGAATTGATGATATTAAATAATTTTTGTATATATACGATTGAATTGGAGCGAAATTCAAAGGGAAAGGCATTGCTTGAGGATTAAGTTGACCGTAAACCTTCGAGGCAAGTGTTTGATCTATCCTAGCTTGAGGGAATAGGATTAGAGTATAATAAATTGGTATTTGCTAAATGATCGAGTGCATATGTATAGGCATGGTGACGAGTGTCTATACACCGGAGTGTAGCATGACCGTGAGTACATGATTTGAACTAATATGAAACTCTCCTAAGCTAAACTATGATTTGATACAAATGTGAAGAGTTCGAGAATAACTTGTGAAATATTGAAATTTTGGAGCGTTGGCTCGAACGATATATATTATTGAAGTAAAGTTGAAAGTATTGAAAGGAATTATGATTAATCCCTTATCGGGATGGTTAAATTACTGAACCCTTTCCGGGTTGGGAAAGTTATTATTATTGTTATTGCTGTTACTCCCTTGCCGGGATAGTACTTGTTATTTATTTATTCTTCTTACCCGTTTGGTTGTGACTGATGTTTGGGTGAGGAAGAGTGATATTGCACAAAGGATTATTCTGTGCTATTTCCGATTTTAATTGCACAAAGGGTCATTCCGTGTTGTGTAGTGACTATTTACGCATGAAGGTACATTCCGTGCTCAAAATTGATTATATTTTCACGAAGGGTCATTTCGTGCCATGAAATGAGAGTTATGTGAGGAAAAGCACGAAAGGTGATGTCGTACATTTTTATATGATTGTTTGGGTGAGAATAAGAGTAAGAGCACGAAGGGTGATGCCGTTAACTATTGAATTTCTTATTTTGTGATAATTATTGTTGCGCTCTATTTCTATTACATTGATGAATTATATATATTCAATTGTGCTCCCATAGCATGTTCCCTCCCCTTTATTTGTTTAGTTACTATTTCTGTTATTTTGTGGTATATATGTATATAGAACTACACAGAGTTATGTGAGTGCCTGGTCCTCACTTTGTCACTACTTCGCCGGGATAGGCCAGGCACTTACCAGCACATGGGGTCGATTGTGCTGATACTACACTTCTGTGCATTTTTGTACAAGTCTAGATTTTGAGCAGCAGCAGCAGTAGTTCGATAGCATGATCTTATTATCACGAGACTAAGGTAGCTTTGCAGGCATTCGCAGGCCCGACGTCTCTTCTTATACTTTTCATTTATACTGTGGTCTCATTATTTCGAGACAGACAATTGTTATATTTCTTTTAGACCATTATATGTAGTTTATTATTTTTTGTTCGTGAGTTTGTGATACCAAATCTTGGGTAGAGTATTTATGTTGAGTATTTTGCATTTATTTCAAATTTATAAAAGCAGACTTCCGCATCTATTATTATTATTATTATTATTATTATTATTATTATTATTATTATTATTATTATTATTATTATTATTATTATTATTATTATTATTATTATTATTATTATTATTATTATTATTATTATTATTATTATTATTATTATTATTATTATTATTATTATTATTATTATTATTATTATTATTATTATTATTATTATTATTATTATTATTATTATTATTATTATTATTATTATTATTATTATTATTATTATTATTATTATTATTATTATTATTATTATTATTATTATTATTATTATTATTATTATTATTATTATTATTATTATTATTATTATTATTATTATTATTATTATTATTATTATTATTATTATTATTATTATTATTATTATTATTATTATTATTATTATTATTATTATTATTATTATTATTATTATTATTATTATTATTATTATTATTATTATTATTATTATTATTATTATTATTATTATTATTATTATTATTATTATTATTATTATTATTATTATTATTATTATTATTATTATTATTATTATTATTATTATTATTATTATTATTATTATTATTATTATTATTATTATTATTATTATTATTATTATTATTATTATTATTATTATTATTATTATTATTATTATTATTATTATTATTATTATTATTATTATTATTATTATTATTATTATTATTATTATTATTATTATTATTATTATTATTATTATTATTATTATTATTATTATTATTATTATTATTATTATTATTATTATTATTATTATTATTATTATTATTATTATTATTATTATTATTATTATTATTATTATTATTATTATTATTATTATTATTATTATTATTATTATTATTATTATTATTATTATTATTATTATTATTATTATTATTATTATTATTATTATTATTATTATTATTATTATTATTATTATTATTATTATTATTATTATTATTATTATTATTATTATTATTATTATTATTATTATTATTATTATTATTATTATTATTATTATTATTATTATTATTATTATTATTATTATTATTATTATTATTATTATTATTATTATTATTATTATTATTATTATTATTATTATTATTATTATTATTATTATTATTATTATTATTATTATTATTATTATTATTATTATTATTATTATTATTATTATTATTATTATTATTATTATTATTATTATTATTATTATTATTATTCATGCTATTACATAGACAACAAGATGATTTTATTTATGGAAACGGTGAGTAAATATGCTTGCCTAGCTACCACGAGTAAGCGCCATCACGATCCCGATGGTGGGAAATTCGGGTCGTGACAAGTTGGTATCAGAGCACTAGGTTACATAGGTCTCACAACTCACGAAAAAACTTAGTAGAGTCTAAGGGGTAGATACGGAGACGTCTGTACTTGTTCCCCAGAGTCTATTGAGTTAGGACAAATCTCTCTTTTGTTCTTTCTTGTCGTGCGATTGGTTCCTCAAATGCTAATTGAATTTCTACTATGTTCTTTCGTAGATGGCGAGAACACGCGCTTCCTCATCCGCTGATCAGCAGTCCGAGCCTCAGGCAGCTCTCGTGAGGGGTAGAGGTCAAGGTCGTGCCGGAGGCTGAGGTAGGGGCAGAGCTCAGCCCCAGGCAGCAGTTCTAGACGTGGAGCCTCATATTGAAAATGGTGAGGAGGTTCCAGCTCCAGCAGCTCCAGTGGGCCCAGCTCAGGTCCCAAGAGGGATTGTGTTCACCCTGTATCTTCAAGATGCTATGGTCTGGATAGCAGGCTTTAGGGACAGTGATGCCAGATAAGGTTTGCTGCCAGTTGCACCAGCCACTTCTCAGGCTGGAGGAGGGGTTCAGACTCCTGTTACGCGTACTCCGGAGCCTGTAGCTCTCCAGGCTCAAGCCCTAGTGGTTCAACCTGTAGTGGCAACTCAGACAGGCACTACAACTCTGGGCCGGAGATGGAGCGGTCATGTCTTCTAATGCTTTATGGAGAATTGAACGTTTCTCCAAGCTTTTTACCACTATCTTCAGTAGTTCTTCATCAGAGGATCCCCAGGACTTTTTGTTCAGCTGCCATGAGATTATCAAGAGTGTGGAAATAGTGGAGACCAACGGGGTTGATTTTTGCATTTTCAGGCTTGCATGATCTGCCAAGATTTGGTGGAGAGAATTTTTCCTATCTGGACCAGCAGGGTCCCCGGCTTTAACTTGGGATCAGTTTGCAGAATTATTTCTTGAAGAAGATTCTCCCCGTCACATAATGGGAGGCACTTCAGAGGCAATTTGAGCACCTCCAGTAGGGCTCCATGACCGTTACTCAATACCAGACTAGATTTTTGGATTTGGCACTGTGAGCACGTGATTTTTGCCTTAAGCAATAAAATTCTAAAATTAAAATAAATAATATTTTTGTGTGCAATTATATGTTTTGATTGAAATAAAGTGTATTTGTGTGATTGCACAATTAAAAATGAAAATTAGAATTTTTTTTTTAAAAAATAGGTTGAGTATAAATGTCACAAATAAAAGAGTTAAAAGAAAATTAGCAAAAATACAAATATATGCCGGAAATAAAAGAAAAATATCAAAAAAAATATAAAAAAAATTAGAGAAAAGAGGAAATTAAAAGAAATTGAATAATTGAAAAAGAATATAAAAAGAGAAAATAAAAATACAACAAGAAAATACATAAAAAAAATAAAAAAAATACATGAAAATACACAAAAATAGAGAACTGGGCCAAAAGTCTAAGCCCAATGCATATTGGCCCAGATGGATTTAATAATCCGGTCCAATTATTACATTACACTCAATCGTGGCCATCCATATACTTAATCTAACGGCTCAATTTGAATATATGATTTTAAGTAAAACGACACAGCTTCATTGAACCAATCTGGGCCGTCCATCTATCAAGATCTAACAGAGATTAATCAGTCTCCATTTAAAATTGAACGATGTCATTTGAGGATATTGGATCCTGGCCGTTGATCAAAGACAATCCAAAGGCCAGGATCAGTTGAGTCATCGTGGGTATATAGGGCTTGGTCTCTTCAGAGACCAGCCATTTCTCTTCAAAACAAAACCCTAGCCGCCCTTGTAATGTCTTCTTCTCCACTCCTCTCCTCGTCACCAGCCATGGAGACTGGCTGACCTCCATGGCCATCTCCGGCCACACCTAGTCTCCAAATCACTCTTTTTCTACTCCTCTACACCAAACCACCCTGAAAACCCAAAGAAACCCCAAAAGCCCCCTTTTCTTGAAATTCCGGCCACCGGACTTATTCTCTGGTGACTACAACCCTTGAGAACAGTCCTTCAAACTAACACCATTAAACCATCTTGCACAGATCTTTAGCCCTATAAACTTGCTTTCCCTCAAATCTCACCCAAACTTCTCGAATCTTCGAGAACAAGCTGCCGGAACTCTAACTCCGGCAAGCCTTACAACCCTATCCCCCAAAAGACACACTCTTGTGTCTCTAATACTATTTTCTTTACCAATACCCAACAAAGACTTCAAGTTTTGAAGTCTGAACTGAAAAAAAAAACTGGAAAAAGAAAGAAGAAAGAAAAAGAAAAAGAACAAGAAAAAGAAAAGAAAATAGGGAAAGCTCAGGAGACCAACCCTGCAAGTTAAGTCCCCTCTCCATCACTTTGTTTCTGTTTTGGTTGATTAAGCATGCTTTTGTGTATTTAAGTTCTGTTTCTTTGCATGATTATCTTAACTTCTTTCTTTTGAAATGATTCCTGCTTAATTTTGTTTCTATTAGCATAGCTTCTGACATTTTCTAATATCCTTTTAATGACATGCTTCACTAGTCTATTTGTTAATCCTGTTTATTACACTTGGTTAAATATACTCGAGCCTTTTTAGGGTTTTTTGTGAGTTTAAACATGAAAATATTCAGAATATACCTCTTTATGTTAAATTTGTTATATTATGCCTGAATCTGAGTTGTGAGTTGTTTAATTGAAATTCAACCATATTCAAATTTCTCTCTGAGTTTTGATTAGATGGCTATGTGTGCAAATTGATATTAAAGTGCTATGTTTGTGATATATTCATGTTTTAGACTACAATTAGTCTTATTATGCTTTAGAGGATATTGGTTATAGTTGTGATAGATAGGTAATTAGATAATTGGCTAATTCTGAAAGTATGTTAATTATGTTAATTGGCTAGAAATGAAAATGACATAAAAATGGTTACAATTGAAATAATATAAAGAGTGGCTAGTTCTGAAACTGGCCAACTCTGTAATTCTTTAGACTTAAATCTAATTGGCTAGTTCTGAAAATGGCCAACTCTGTAAGAATTGACTTAAATCTAAAACTGGCTAAGGTCTTAATCTAATTCTAAGTGGCCAGTGAATAATAATTGACTAATTTTGCAAAGCCAAGTCCAAACACTAGACTGGCTAAATCTGAAAAGGTTTAGACTTAGGTAAATAAGCAGGCTAGTCCTGCAAATCAATTCTAATAGACAGTAATGAAAAGATTACCTCTTAAAAGAGGTCAAATTTGAAAAGAAATTAAAGTTCAAATCTGGCTAAGTCTTAAATGATTTATAAATACTGGCCATTAGTTAAATAATGTATAAAATTGTACACCTATACCTTAGATAGGTTGGGTAAATAGTAATTAATAACAGGGGCATAAAAGGAATGAAAATGATACAATTGTAGATTTAATAGAGCCTATAGGGACAAATAAGACATATAGGCCTAGTATTTCTGCAATAATGCACAAAACAAAGGGTATAATAGACCCAACAAAAAGGTTTAATGGTTAATAACCTTAGCAAGTGAGGGTACATTAGTAATTGGCCCCAAATAGAAGCCAATAGACCCCTCTAGAACCTTCCAGCAAAGGCTGGAAGACATTTTTGAATCTGAAATGAGTACCAAAGTGTAATAAATAAATGAATTAAGGGGATGGAATTGGGAAAAACTTTTTCAAATTTTCCCCTCAAAATTTCACCATTCACATCTATAAATAGGTTTTAATTAAGCCCGAATAAGGTTTGGATTTTTTATGAATTCAGAGAATACATTCTGAAATTAAGAAAACTATCACATTCTAAGAGTAATTTCTGGGTCTTAGTCGAGCAATATTCTAAAAATCTGTTAGGAATTCTTTGTTATCTCCTATCTGCTGGGTTTCTACTGGTTTTCTTCAACTGTGCTATTGGGTTGCTATTTTGCTGAATTTGGAATTCTTGTTCGACTGTTGATTTCAGTTGTGCTTGTTGTGTTGATTCATTTCTGCTGCTGTTGCTTTGCTGTTGTGATCAACTAATTATTCATTTCATTGCTTCCCTTAGACTCATAAGAGTTATTTTGCTGAATCAGGTACACAGCTTCTATTCGAGCAATGTAACTGAAGTTGATTTGAAGGAATGAAAAGCATAATTCGATTTGAAAGCTTATTCTGTCATTTGTTTTCTTATCTTTCAACGTATAAGTAGATAATATGTAATTCTGATAGGAAATGATTGTATAATTGATACATGAGGCACGGACTTATGCTGGAAAACAATGTAATAGAGTAGTATGTAGATTAGAATAGTAGTAGTAATCATAATCACCTAGACTTAGTTAAAATAGGTTAATAATTGAATTAATTCACCTAGTTTAGGAAATAGGTTCATAACATATCTATAATCATAACTATACTAGCATGTGATAGTTAATTTAGTTTGATATTAATTTGTTCATCTTAAACAATTAAATAGCGATTAAAATGACATAGAGTAAAACCGATATTCAAATACGAAGAAGTAATCATGTGACTAATCAAGGCCATTATACAATTAGCTTATTATTTTAATACATTCAGCCTTTGATAATTAGAAGTATGAGTTATAATTAGTAATACGATAAATCAGATTCATATAGTCAAGAAATGTTCTATCACCATTAGTCAATAATTAATCTGTTTTTAGTAGTTTTAAAATTAGTTGATAAAAATACAAAAAACAAAGGCAGTCTATTAGTCGAGTATAATAGTGTTGGATATTTGAGATTTGGTATTGAAATTGTTAATCTTGTATTGTTGTTTCATCTTCATAAATAAATACATTTGTTAGTTTATTCTCCTTTGATTTTACTTATGTATATATAATGAATCTCCTATTTTGTTTCTCCCTTTTCATCTCGTTTGGTTTGGGCCTAATGAATGGCGAAGGCCTGGATCTGATTCGATTCAAGATTGGGCTTCTGAGTGTAGGCTCCAACATAATCTGGGGTTTTGAAACCCAGATACAAAAGCTGATCGGTTAAAAGCGAGCCCAAATGTCCAGGCCCATTGACATAGATTGATAAGGTCTGGACTTATGTTCTGAAATTATAAGATAATTAAAAATGATTAGGAAAAAACAATAGTAGAAAATATAGCTGTTTGATTAGGTTTGGCTATAAAAATTGAGTGGGATGAGCCTTGCATGAAACCAAATAGCGGGGCCCCCATATAAACGAATAATAATATGATAGGCTTGGGAATGTCGTTAGCGAATTCCACGACCTTTCCAAAAGAATAACAAGCCGTCAGACGATATAGGCACGATTCTAAAATATACTTTTCCTAATACGAGTGCACATCTAATGTGACTCAAATCATAAATGTGACAACTTTGGCGACTCGAAACGTGTTAAAAGTCACAGGCATACTAGTTGCGGTGTGACTCGAAATACGTTTTCGCAACGTCGCAATTCATAAAATATTTAAAGTGAAACACATACACATTGTTTAAAAGCATATAATGAAATCAATTAAAATCAAGAATGACAGTTGAGCGACCGTGTTGAAATTACGGAATCCGGGAGTGCCTAACACCTTCTCCCGGGTTAACAGAATTCCTTATCCAGATTTCTTGTTGCGCGGACTGTTAAACAGAGTCAACTTCTCGGATTCGGGATTAATCGGTGACTTGGGACAACATTATTTTCCCAAGTAGCGACTCTAAAATTTTTAATAAAATCCCGAGCCGATTGTCCTTTAATTGAAAAAACTCCTTCCTCGTTGTTATTATATCCTTTCCCGAGGTATTTATAATAGCGAGGTATACCTTATTATCCTATCCGGGAAAATCAAAAAAGGTTGTAAAAAGGGAGGTGTGACAGCTCTGGCGACTCTGCTGGGGATAAGCAACCCAGAACTTCGATTCAGAGTTTAAGAATTCGAGCTCGTTAGAATTGCCATTCTTGATGTTATTTGACTTCATTATATGCTTTGATCAACGTGCTACGTGTTTTATCGCTTTGATATTACGTGGATTGTATATATAGAATTGTACAAAAAAACCATTCTCTTCTTTACCTCCGGGGATGTGCTTACTAGTTGAGACTCCCCTTTCTGTTAAGTTATACCCCAAAATAAGAAATAGAGGCCGGAAAAGTTACAAAGCCAAATGATCTCGCAGGTCCTCAGTACGTAGCCCCCTCCTCGATTCGAGTTGTCCTCTCGGGTACACGGTCTAGCACTCTATGAAACTATAAGATGTTGAACATAGGGCTAGGGCGATTATTTGCATCATATACGACTTAGGGGACTCAACACAGGGGTTGGGTCCATCTAGGACAGGTGACCCGGTAATTAAAGACCGAGCATATTATGTGTTGCATTTTTATTGTCTAGATCATTATGCAGACCGGTAAAATTCTCAAATATCAAAAGAAAGAGAAAATTATGAAAAAAAGAGTATTGAAATATTAGCAAATGTTGTCGAAAATCTGGAAAAGAAAATTTGAAAAGTAGGAGGAACAATGTTGTTGAAATAATTGGTCACATAATCAGATCAAACTACGCAGGTTTGATTCTAACCATTTGGTGGGATACGTAGGCAACCCTTGACGGGTCCAACCACCCTTTTAGAAAATGATAAAAAATATTGAGTTTTAGTTTCAAATAATCGAAGTGATTGCTGTTTTTGGAAATAGCCGAATGTTCCGAAAAGGACGCCGGAAGGCTATTTTGGCAAAAATGGCCACTTCGAAATCATGTCTTTTCCTTTCAAAATAAATTGCCTGAAAAGGCTAATTCTTTCAAAAATGAAAATTGTATATGAAAAAATATTTTTCCTTTTCTAAATAAAATCACCCTTAATAAATGTGCAGGATGAACACAGTACAAAATGAACCTTTCACTTTAATGAATAAAATCCCTTTGGAGTTGAGACTATGGTAGAATGATATGGGTCAAGAAGGACAAACTTGGGTCAACCGCTATCTAAAGGACCTTACGGGATTGATGGACATAATTCCTCGTGGTGATATTATTCGAGCACTTGTCACTTGTTGGGATCCCACAAATAATGTTCTACACTTCTCATACTTCGAGCTCACTCCTACCTTAGAGGAAATTGCTTATTATATCGGGAAAGACAAGGTTCCTCTGAAAGAAAAATACCCGGTGGCTCCGAGGGCGATAACAATGCATAGATTCCTCTATTCTCTGAAAATTGCCAGGAACGTCCATAACGAAGATTTGGCTAATGGATTTTGTTCTTTAAGTTTCATCTACAGCAGATATGGTCATATCGGGGGATTCAACGACCCTACAAACAAGTTCTGCAGTAAATCCAACCGAGTCAAGTGAGAAGAGCATAGGCGATTTGCCTTTATAGTGGCGTTCCTCGGATTAGTCATATTCCCGAGAAAAGATGGAAACATTGATACAAGGGTCTCCGGGGTGCCAGTACTCTTCTTGTGCAGGATAATAGCACACTGGCGCCAATGATTATAGCTGATATCTACCGTGCCCTCACATCCTGTAAAGCAGGGCATGACTTCTTTGAGGGTTGCAATTTGATTCTCCAGATTTGGTTGATTGAACATTTGTGTCGTCACCCTCCGTTCTCGAGTTATGGGTCGTCTAAGAAGACATACATTGAAGAGTTTTATATGAGAACAAAAGAAGTTAAGCTACCGGAAGGAGCAAAAGGTTGGATTTCATACTTGCGATCGTTGACTGCCAGCCAAATTGATTGGGCATACGGGTGGTTTCCTCTCGACGAGGTGATATACATGCCAACGGAAGGGTCAGAGTTCTTGATCATGGGTCTTAAAAGCATTCAGTCTTATGCACCGTATAGGGTACTATGACACTTTGGGAGATATCAGGTTATACCAAAAGACGTGGACCTCAGCTTACAAGCAGTAGAAATCAATCCGGATGGATAATTCCCGGAAGCAAAGATTCGACAGATTTAGAATGAATGCCAAAGCTTGAAGGTAGACACTTGTGTGGGAAACCGAGCTCAGGGAGAAGTATCACCAGGGTATGCTGCATGGTATCGCCGGGATATCGAGCATGATAGACCAATGAAAAGGCCTCACATTCAAGATTTGGCCGAGCAGTCTAAAGGAGCACAGAGATTGGGTGGCCAGAGAAAATGAGCATAAAGCCAAGATCAACTTGCTAGAAAAATAATTCGAGATCTCAAATTTGAGAGCGGCTTACAAGTGCCATCCGATGAAGGAGAAAAGAAGCAACTGATAATAAAGAATGAAATCTTAAAGGCTCAAATTGCAAAGATGAAAATTGCAGTCGAACCCCTAGTTGCCTAGCCCAAGATGATAAATTGATTGAAAATCTTCGGCGAAAAGTGAATGACTGCAGCTTCAATCTTGATAAAGCAGAAAAGGAGTTAGTCGGGGTTCGGAGACAACTGGCCAGAAATGCCGAGGAAGGAGCTAGAATGGTTCAGCAATTACAAGATGAACACAAGGTTGAGGTACCTCGATTGAGAAAGAAAATCATTACAGCCGAAGTCAAAAGTAGCAATCTAACCAAAGAGTTTGAAGTAGAGAGAGAACATTGTTACATGGCTATGGCTCGATTGGAATTGGAGTTACAACAACCACAAAATGAGAACCGACAAACCTTAGACGCTCGTGCCAAACAGATTAGCAGGCTGCTTCAGGAAAAAGGGGTCACCCGAGAAAGAATCGTCAACATTGCTCAGTACATCACAAGGAAATGTCAATTATGTGAAGATATGTCATAGGCAACATTCACATCAGCAGTAAAGTTCTTTGTAAAGCAAGTAATGTCTGACCTAGATAAACTCCAAAGTGGATTAGCATATAGGCCCGCGGCAAGACCGAACGATGTCTCGCGGGCACTAGAAGAATTAATGTATTCGTAGGGCATGCATTTTGTATTTGTATTTCTTTTGCATTTGTAGTACAACATCATTTGTAACCAATGTTTTTGAGTATCAATGAAAAATTCATAAGAAATTGCTGTTATTTTCTTTCCGTTTTTATACGAATTGTCTGGGCGATAGGCAAAAATGTAGGAATGAAAAACAAAATTAAAAATGAAAAAATGGGCAAAGAAGAAAACAAGAAGAAAAAAAAAGAAAAAAACAAAGAAAAAAACGAATATGAAAAGAAAATGGCGGTTCAAGGAGGAACGAATGTCGGGATGATGCATAATGATCAAGGCAAAAGTTGTGATTTTAATCATTATATTTTACCCCTTATCAGGTAACTATTAACGAGTTTTGTTGTTGATGAGTATCAGATTTTGAGCTAGTAACTAGCATTCTGGCACATCACAATTACAATACATATTCAAAAGCTATGTCTAAAGCAGTGACTCAGGAGATTGAACATACCATTATGGATCTGGTACAGGAAGAAGATGTTGTAGATGTTGCAGGTATGAAAGAGGAGATGTATAAGCTAAGGCAACAAATGTCGGAGATGTACCAGGCCTGGTCTAGGGGTCAACCTTTGCCTTCCTATCTAGCCAATCCAGCATACGCCCCTCCCACAAATCCTAATCCTGAGCCACCTACCATGAATTCATCCTCTACTTACCCAAATTACCAACACTACCATGCCACGACTTCACAGTCACCACCACCACTATCCAAACAAGTTCCACCATAACCACCTCAGGTCGCCCCGGTATATGTGGCACCACCACATGGCGCTTTGCACAAATCATCGAGTGAAATAGTGTTTCATGTTCAGGACACTCATTATTATCCACCGGAGCCATCATTCAGGCAGCATGACTCCAATACACCACTTATGGATATGACGGAAGAAAAGCCTGTCAGAAACTTGGAGCAAGAAGAGATGGCACAGAAGATGAGAAATTTAGAACAATCTTTCCGTAACATACAAGGGCTAGGAGGCCAAGTGACCGTCGCATATAAAGATTTATGTTTGTTTCCGGAGGTGCAGCTCCCGACCGGATTCAAGCTACCTAAATTTGATATGTACGACAGACATGGGGATCCGGTAGCCCATATAAGGGGTTATTGTAGCAAGATGCGTGGAGCAGGGGGAAGAGATGAGTTGTTAATGGCTTATTTTAGCCAGAGTTTGAGCGGTTCTACACTGGAGTGGTATACCCGTCAGGATCACACCAGATGGTTCATCTGGGATGATCTAGCTCAGTCATTCGCCAACCACTTCCAGTACAATCTAGAGATAATTCCAGACAGGTTGTCCCTAACAAAAATGGAGAAGAAACCCGAGGAAAGTTTTCGGGAGTTTGGGTTTAGATGGAGGGAACAAGTTGCAAGGGTAGACCCTCCCATGAAGGAAACAGAAATGGTGGACTAATTTCTATAGGCTTTAGAGCCTACTTACTATGGTCATCTGGTATCAGCAATTGGGAAAACTTTCAATGAGGTGGTGAAAATGGGAAGCTTCGTAGAAGAGGGATTGAAAACCAATAAGATCATTAGTTTTTTGGCTATTAAGGCCACGAATCAGGCGATACAAATCAGAACTGGGGGATCCATTGGTAAAAAGAAGAAGGAGGAGGTCGTAGTAGTTGAAAGTAGATCGTGGTCTCAGGGCCAAAATACATATCATCACCCACCTCGTCCATACCAGCCATACCCACCAGCACCCTACAACCCACCTCCACCATATTATCCTCCCACCACTCCACATTTTTCCGTCCCACATGCTCAATATTACCCACCGCCTCCACATGTATGGCGAGCCCAAACTCTACAAAACGTCTACCATGCACAAAACACTTACCCACCTTCCAGAGCACATAAAAATCCAAATAAACCCAACTTTCGACCAGATCCGGAAGTAAGAGGAAACAGAGCCCAAACAAAGAAAACATTCACTCCATTAGGGGAGTCATACACCAGTATTTATCACCGCATGAGGGAGCTAGGAATGCTAAGCCCCATTGAGCCAAAACTTCCAAACCCACCACCCAGAAATCGTAACCAATCAGTCCGATGTGAATATTGTTCCGGGGTGCCGGGACATGATACTGAAAAAGTGTTGTCACTTGAAATCCGCCATACAGGAGCTTATTGATGCCAGAGGGATCGAGGTGAAGGCTTTAGAAACTCCCAATATCACATAGAACCCATTGCCACCTCATCATGAGACACACATGATAGAGTTGTAACAGATAGAGAGAGCAGTAAGAAACCTTCTCAATTACTGATGATGATAAAAACCAATAGCAAAGTGGGAGGAGAGGTTGAGAAAGAGAAAGTGTTAGCTGAATTACCAATAAAGAAGCCATCAGTGGTCGAGGCCATGAAAGTAATAGTACGGGGAGCCAAGCCTTTGTTGACCGTGAAGGGAGCTTATGTGGAACCTGTAGTTATCAAAGCAGTGGTGCAGATGCCAGTTGTAAACACTAAAGCCATATCGTGGAACTATAACAAAGTTACGGTAATGTACAAGGGGAAGGAGGTTACAGGAGAAGTCAATGAAACACATGGCCTAACTCGTTCCGGGCGATGCTTTGCCCCGGAAGAGTTGAGGAAAACAAAAGTGGTAAAGGAGAATCTGAATCATGTGAAGAAGGCAGTTACTGAATAAGAAGCGGAATAGTTCTTGAAAAGATGAAAGCTCAAGACTATTCAATAGTAGAGCAGTTGAGAAAAACGCCTGTGCAGATTTTATTGTTATCATTGCTAATCTATTCTGAAGAGCATAGGAAGGCGTTGATGAAAATTCTGAATGAAGCGCATGTACCCGAGAAAATTTCAGTATGCCATCTTGAGAAAATCAAGAATAAGATCTTTGAGACAAACAAGATAACATTTTCAGATAATGAATTGCCACTTGAAGGAACGGAGCATAACAAAGCACTATATCTCACAGTCAAGTGCGAAGAATTTGTGGTTACCCGTGTTCTGGTAGACAACGGGTCAAGTGCAAACATTTGCCCACTCTCAACCTTGGGAAAGTTGAAGGTTAGTCTTGATAGAATTCGTCGAAATAGTGTGTGTGTGTACGGGGCTTCGATGGAGGAGGCAAGAATATTATAGGGGACATTATACTGGAAATTACTATCGGACCGGTGGACTTCACTATGGAGTTCCAAGTGCTAGATGTTGCTGTTTCTTACAATCTGTTATTGGGACGTTCGTGGATCTACGCGGCGAAAGTTGTACCATCTTCTCTGCATTAGCTGGTGAAATTTGAATGGGAACAACAGGAGATCATAGTGCATGGAGATGATGATGTGTGTAACACCATAACGCCGTTCAAAGCAACTGAAGGGGACAAGGGCCCGTGGGTATATCAAGTCATGGATGCTGTGATGGTTAATAAAATATCTGAAGGGGAGAAACATGCCAATTCCTACAGTGGCTTCTACAGTAGTAATGGTAGCTAAAGAAATGATCAGAAATGGGTTTGCACCGGGAAAGGTTTGGGGATAACTCTACAAGGGATAACACAACCAGTCCACTTGCCGGGAAATAATGACACTTTTGGCCTGGGTTTTAAGCCTACTATTGCCGATATCCAAAGAGCCAAGAAACGAAGAAGAAAAGTTGGACCGTCCCAAAACCAATTCCAAAATTATCTGATTCCTTTACTAGGCCTGGTACACAAAGACATTTGGCGACTGCTATGCCAAGTTATGCTGAAATAAGGCCTGATGCGGAGCACCTGGCAAGGTTCGAGATGTTGTTTGAGGATGTAAATATGTTGGAGATGGGTGAGGGAACGAGTAGAATGGATGTTAAGTTCGTGGGACCCAGCACTGCACTTAATAATTGGGAAGCTACTCCTCTTCCGATCAGAAGGGAGTTGTGGTAGTTAGCCTCAAATATTTCATTTTTCCCAAAGTTGTTTTGTTTTGTAATCCCACACCCCATCAAAAACAAATGTATCCAATGTCTGCTATCTTTTGAAAAAATCAATGAAATGCAATTTCTTTCTTTCTTCCATTTTTGCCTTATTTTATTTTTCTTCTTTTGTATAGTTCAATATTTGTTGATTCCAATGATATGTCATGCATGAAGGATTCCCGGTCCAGTCTTGGTAATCGAATAGTTATACAGGAAATTGAAAGAGAACATGAAGTAGAATATGAGGATGAGGAAATGCTAGAGGAAATCAGTAAAGATTTAAATTAATATGAGGAAAAACCCAAACCGAACTTAAATAAGACAGAATCTATTAATCTGGGGAGTGAGGATAATCTCCGGGAAACAAAGATCAGTGTACATTTAGAGGCTTCCCTCAGAAAAGATCTAGTCAAGTTATTACATGAGTACAAGGACATATTTGCTTGGTCCTATGATGACATGCCCCGACTCAGCACTGATCTGGTAGTACATAAATTGCCCATTTATCCATAATGTCGGCCTGTAAAATAGAAGCTAAGAAAGTTTAAAATGGACATCAACATGAAAATAAAAAAAGAAGTTAACAAGCAATTCGAGGCAAAGGTCATACGGGTCACTAAATATCCCACCTGGTTAGCTAATATTGTGTCAGTTCCGAAGAAGGATGGAAAAACCAGGGTGTGTGTTGCTTACAGAGACCTCAACAAGGCCAGTCCAAAGGATGATTTTCCATTTCCAAATATCCATATACTGATTGACAATTGCAACAAGCATGAAATTGGCTCTTTTGTGGACAGTTATGCAGGTTATCATCAGATCCTAATGGACGAAGAAGATGCACAAAAGACAGCCTTTATCACGCCTTGGGGAACATATTGTTACAGGGTGATGTCGTTTGGGTTGAAAAATGCCGGGGCTACATATATGAGGGCAATGACCACCATGTTTCATGATATGATACACCGAGGGATAGAAGTATATGTGGATGATTTCATCATTAAGTCCAAAAAGCAATGTGACCATGTCAAAGATTTTGAGGAAGTTTTTCCAGAGGCTCCGAAGATATAATCTCAAGCTCAATCCAGCAAAGTGTGCTTTTGGGGTGCCTTCAGGAAAGTTACTAGGGTTTATAGTAAGCCGGCGTGGTATTGAATTGGATCCGTCGAAGATAAAAGCAATCCAAAATTTGCCTCCGCCGAAGAATAAGAAAGAAGTGATGAGTTTATTGGGCAGGTTGAATTATATCGGTAGGTTCATTGCTCAGCTGACATCAACATGTGAGCCTATTTTCAAACTATTGAAGAATGATGCTGCGGTAAATTTGACCGATGAATGCCAAGAGGCCTTTGACAAGATTAAACAATATTTGGCCAATCATCCAGTGTTAGTTCCTTTAGAACCGGGAAGACCTCTGATCGTGTCTTTGACGGTGCTAGACAATTCTTTTGGCTGCGTAATGGGGCAGCATGATGAGACGGGAAAGAAAGAGAAGGTGATATACTACCTCAGTAAAAAGTTCACATCATATGAGGTAAAATACACTCAGTTGGAAAGAACGTGTTGTGCACTAACCTGGGTTGCTCAAAAACTGAAACACTACCTATCAGCCTATACCACATATTTGATATCACGGTTGGATCCATTGTAATATATATTTCAAAAGCCCATACCTACAGGAAGACTTGCTAAATGGTAGATTATGCACATAGAATTTGACATCATCTATGTAACACGTACGGCAATAAAGGCGCAAGCAGTTGTAGATCATCGAGAAAAGAATCCAATAGATGATGAATATGAGCCGCTAAAGACATATTTCCGGATGAGGAGGCAATGAATGTTGAAGAAGTAGAGCAAGATGACGAGCCAGGTTGGAGAATGTACTTCGATGGAGACGTCAACAATAAGGGAGTAGGAATCGGAGCAGTACTTATTTCAGAAACGGCTCAGCATTACCCCGTTACCGCTCAGCTTTGATTTTTCTACACCAACAATATGGCTAAATATGAAGCATGTATATTGGGACTGAGGATGGCAATAGATATGGGTGTTCAAGAAATTTTGGTCATGGGTGACTCGGATCTTTTAATACATTAAATTCAGGAAGAATGGGAGACAAGGGATTTAAAGTTGATACCCTATCGACAATGTCTACATGAATTGTCCCAGAGATTTCAATCTATAGAGTTCAAATATATCCCAAGAATCCACAATGAGATAGCAGATGCTTTGGCCACATTATTCTCCATGTTGCATCATCCAGATAAAGCTTATGTAGATCCACAACAGATACATGTGCGTGATCAAAATGCTTATTGTTTTGCCGTGGAAGAAGAACTTGATGGAGAGCCGTGGTATCATGATATCAAAGAATACATGAAGACAAGAAAGTACCCAGAACAAGCCACTGGAGATCAGAAGAGGGCTATAAGACGATTGGCAAATGGATTTTTCCTCAGTGGAGGGATATTATATAAAAAAACACCTTATTTGGGATTATTGAGATGTGTGGATGCGCAACAAGCTGACACAATTATGACTGAGGTACATGCTGGAGCTTGCGGACCTCATATGTGTGGATACATTTTAGCAAAGAAAATATTGAGAGTAGGATATTATTGGCTCACCATGGAGCGTAATTGTATCAGATATGTGAGGAAATGCCATCAATGTCAAGTACATGGAGATTTGATTCACTCTCCACCCTATGAATTGCATACAATGTTTGCACCTTGGCCGTTCGTTTCCTGAGGCATGGATGTCATCGGACCAGTAGAGCCTGCAGCATCTAATGGACACAGATTTATCTTGGTCGCGATTGATTATTTCACCAAATGGGTGGAGGCGAAGACATTTAAGGCAGTGAAGGATTTCCTGCATGAAAATATCATATGCCACTTTGGAATTCCTAAAGTAATTATTACAGACAATGTTGCAAATCTGAGCAGTCATCTAATGGTAGAAGCATGCCAAAGATTTAAAATCCTGCATCGTAACTCTACACCTTACAGACCGAAGGCAAATGGAGCACTAGAAGCTGCAAATAAGAATATAAAGAAGATTCTCAGAAAAATGGTGGAAGAGTCAAGGCGATGGCATGAGAAGTTACCTTTCACTCTTATGGGATATCGAACAACCATACGTATTTCGATTTGTGCCACACCCTATTCATTGGTGTATAGAACAGAGGTTGTTATACCCGCAGAAATCGAGATACCATCTCTTCGAATCATAGCGGAAGTTGAGATTGATGATGATGAATGGGTAAAAGCCCGATTGGAATAATTGAATCTGATTGACGAAAAGAGATTAGTGGTGGTTTGTCCTAGGCAATTATATCAGCGGAGAATGGCTAGAGCATATAATAAGAAGGTACGTCCTCGGAAATTTGAAGTGGGACAATTGGTATTAAGGCGTATTCTGCCGCATTGGGCTGAAGCGAAAGGCAAATTTGCACCAAATTGTCAAGGACCGTTCATGGTATCACGGGTGTTCTCCAATAGAGCCCTATATCTGAAAGATGCTGAAGGGAAATGCGTAGAGACTGTTATCCATTCAGATGCAGTCAAGAGATATTATTTAAGATTCCTTTTCATTTGTATAATTGTATTTGTTGTGATTTTGGAATTGAAATGATGAAGGCATTTTATTCTCTATCAAAACACTTTATCCATTGACATCCCAGTTGAGTCTTATTTGTTCCATTCTTTCATACCCCTCTCTCAGAATTTTTATGATGCAAGAGAAATGAAAATAGAAAAAAATGATGAAAAACAAAAAAAAAAAGCAAAATGCAAACAAAAGAAAAATGCATACAAAAGACAAAAGAAAATCAGGAAAAGGTCAAAATACAACAATGAATATGAACGTAGTTTGAACTACGTTTGACTTGATCCCGAAAGGGTACGTTGGCAACCTCACTAAGGTTCAGTCACAATAAAGGAAAAATCCAAAATTCCCCCACATGTTGAAACTGGGGCAGAAATTATGTTTTATAATTTCGAAAGTTGTAAATATTTTTGAACCCTCGTAAGCTTTTATATCCTTCTTTATGAACCCATCCAAAAGACACATTACGGTCTAAAGAAAGACCTTCTAATCAATTTCAAGAAAATAACAATACAATGAAAATAAACGAAAACAGGGCATGGACAGTACTGGTGGTTCAGAAAACAAAAAGAACAAAAAAGAAAAAATGAGAGTCTCATTGGTGAAAACCTTAACTGGCACCATAAGGCGTTTGTGAGACTGCGAGAATAAAATGAGAGAGTCTTATCAGTGAAAACCTTAACCGGTACTGTAAGGCGACGGTGAGTTTTGAGAGAAATAAATGAGAGAGTCTTATCGGTGAAAACCTTAACCGACACCGTAAGGCGACTGTGAGAACTATTTTGAGAAAAGAAAAACAACAAAAACAAGATTGGTTTGGGTTGAAAGAAAGTTGGAGTTGGGATAACGACAATTCGATTGGACAAATAGGGTCGGAGTTTAAATACATGGCATTGTCAGAGGAATCAACCGACATACCCAGATAAGTTCTGTCACTACTCCATATTACCCTTACCCTTTTTGAAATTCATTTGTTTCTGCATTTCATTGATTGAAAAATCAATTTTCCCTTCGAAGGCTAACTACCAGCTTCTCATGTTAAGAGGTGAAATAACGCTGGGTCAAAAACAAAAAGAAAAAAAAGAGAAAAGAGAAAAGAGAGAAAACAAAGAAGGACGTCAACAAAGCAAAAGAAAACGAAAAAAAAAGAGAGAAGAAACAAAAGAAAGACAAAAGGAGATTATGGAGAAAATCTGGCGAAAGGCTACATAATAGAATAAAGCAAAAAGAAGGAGGCAATGGAAGCAAAATCAGCAAAATGCCAGTTGCCAGCAGTTTACAACTAATAAGATTGTTCTCTAATTTAGACAGGAATAACAAGATTCAAATTTTCACTAATCACTTAAAAGTGAATGTGACCAATGTGGAAAAGAAAAAGACAAAAAGAAGTACAACAATAAAAGGAGGAATCCGTAGAGGAAGACTCACTCAGTCAAGCAAAAATACCCAAAAACAGCAAGAAGGTATCATCTTTCCAAAAACACATACCCGAGTTATCAAACTGAGGGAATATTTTTTCTGCATTTCATTTTCATGCATCAGGCACCCACTTGGATAACAAGGGAATATTTTTCTGCATTTCATTTTCATGCATCAGGCGCCCACCTGGATAACAAGGGAATATTTTTCTGCATTTCATTTTCATGCATCATGCGCCCACCTGGATAACAAGGGAATATTTTTCTGCATTTCATTTTCATGCATCAGGCGCCCACCTGTATAATAATGGAATAAATTTATGCAATTTTTAATTTCTGTTCAGGCGCCCACCTGTATAACAAGGGAATACATTTATACATTTTTAATTTCTGTTCAGGCTCCCACTTGTATAACAAGAGAATACATTTCTGCAATTTTAAATTTCTGTTCAGGCGCCCACCTATATAACAAGGGAGTACATTTCTGCACTTTTAATTTCTGCAAATTTTAATTTGTTTTAGCTAACATGAGTAACACCGTAACATAAGAAAAGCCCACACTGGGGTAGAGGAAAAGTTTTGTTGTTTTGTTTTGCTTTAAAGCAGGTATCAACCTGAGAGCAAATAGTACAATTGGAAGCCACACCGAAAGGAAAGAAGATATATATCAGAGGCAAGAGAAAGAAAATCAAAATCAACAAAAAAGAAGGATGGTAGCATGGAAAATCAAGAAAGAAAAACAAGGAAGAATAAGAAGACAAGAAGTAGATAGGAATCATTGTAATTCGTAGGATTATAGCTTAGAATAGCTTCTTCATTTTACATTTTATCCCTGGTGTAATAAGGAGTAAGTCCGTGGTCATAGCAATAGCAATGCAGCAGCAAAGTCTTGGTAGTTTCAAACTACCAGACCTTCCCGAACTACACTGACCTGATTCCTGTTTAGCCTAGGATATGTAGGGAACCTTTGAGGCAGGGTGCGGTCAAAAGGTTTTCAAAATGCCTCTCACGAAATATGCTAGTCGGAAAAAATATCTCATTACAGCTCACTTGTCTTTGCACTGAAACTCTTCGTGTTCCCGAGCAAAGAGGAGCAGCTGTGAGCACGTGACTTTTGCAATAAAATTCCAAAATTAAAATAAATAATATTTTTGTGTCCAATTATATGTTTTGATTGAAATAAAGTGTATTTGTGTAATTGAACAATTAAAAATGATAATTATAAAATTAAAAAAAAATAGGCTGAGTATAAATGTCACAAATAAAAGAGTTAAAAGAAAATTATCAAAAATATAAATATATGTCGGAAATTAAAGAAAAATAGCAAATAAATGTCAAAAAATATGAGAAAAATTAGAGAAAATAGGAAATTAAAAGAAATTGAATAATTGAAAAAGAATATAAAAAGAGAAAATAAAATAAAACAAGAAAATACATAAAACAAATAAAAAACAATACATGAAAATACACAAAAATACAGAAGTGGGCTAAAAGTCTAAGCCCAATGCATATTGGCCCAGATGGATTTAATAATCCGGTGCAATTATTACATTACACTAAATCCTGGCCGTCCATGTACTTAATCTAATGGCTCAATTTGAATCTATGATTTTAAGTAAAACGAAACAGCTTCATTGAACTAATCTTGGCCGTCCATCAATCAAGATCTAACGGAGATTAATCAATCTCCATTAAAATGGAACGATGTCGTTTGAGGACATTGGATCCTGGCCATTGATCAAAGACAATCCAAAGGCCAAGATCATATGAGTCATCGTGGGTATATAGGGGTTGGTCTTTTCAGAGACCAGCCATTTCTCTTCAAAACAAAACCCTAGCCGCCCTTGTAATGTCTTCTTCTCCACTATTCTCCTCTTCACCGACCATGGAGACTGGCCGACCTCCATGGCCATCTCCGGCCACTCCCAGTCTGCAAACCACTCTTTTTCTACTCCTGTACACCAAACCACCCTGAAAATCCAAAGAAACCCCAAAAGCCCCCCTTTCTTGAAATTTCGGCCACCGGATTTCTTCTCCGGTGACCACAACCCTTGAGACAGTCCTTCAAACTAACACCATCAAACCATCTTGCACAGATCTTTAACCCCATAAACTGCTTTCTCTCGAATCTCACCCAAACTTCTCGAATCTTTGAGAACAAGCCGCCGAAACCCTAACTCCGGCAAGCCTTACAACCCTACAACCCAAAAGACACACTCTTGTGTCTCCAATACTATTTTCTTTACCAATACCCAACAAAGACTTCAAGTCTTGAAGTCTAAAGTCAGAAAAAAAAAATAAGAAACTGGAAAAAAGAAAGAAGAAAGAAAAAGAAAAAGAAAAAGAAAAAGCAAAAGAAAAGAAAATAGGGAAAGCTCAGGAGACCAATCCTGCAAGCTAAGTCCCCTCTCCATCTCTTTGTTTTTGTTTTGGTTGATTAAGCATGCTTTTGTGTATTTAAGTTTTGTTTCTTTGCATGAATAGCTTAGCTTCTTTCTTTTGAATTGATTCCTGCTTAATTTTGTTTCTATTAGCATAGCTTCTGACATTTTCTAATATCCTTTTAATGACATGCTTTACTAGTCTATTTGTTAATCCTGTTTATTACACTTGAAGAGGCGCACTCCGATACCATTGATGTCCAATAGCTTTTATAGTAATGACTGGATCTACTACTACCTTGTCCAGTGAGTATAACAGAGCAAATAATGGTATAGCAATGAACATAAGGATGATACTAGGAAATATGGTCTGAAGAATCTCGATAGTAGTTCCATGAACAATCCTTTGGGGATTGGATTTTTTTATAGTGGAAATGCCATAAAGCGCAACCCAAGATCCATGTACGAAAACCAAAATCAAAATAACGAAGAAAAAGACATCGTGATGTAAGTCTGTTATTGTTAAATATACTCGAGCCTTTTTAGGGTTTTTTGTTAGTTTAAACATGAAAATGTTCTCAATATACCTCTTTATGTTAAATTCGTTGTACTATGCCTGAATCTGAGTTGTGATTTGTTTAATTGGATTTCAACCATATTCAAATTTCTCTCTGAGTTTTGAATAGATGATAAATGATTTCTGATTTGTGGCTATGTGTGCAAATTGATATAAAAGTGCTATGTTTATGATAAATTCATGTTTTAAACTATAATTAGTCTTATTATGCTTTAGGGGATATTGGTTATAGGTGTGATAGATAGGTAATTAGATAATTGGCTAATGCTGAAAGTATGTTAATTATGTTAATTGGCTAGAAATGAAAATGACATAAAAATGGTCACAATTGAAATAATATAAAGAGTGGCTAGTTTTGAAACTGGCCAACTCTGTAATTATTTAGGCTTAAATCTGATTGGCTAGTTCTGAAAATGGCCAACTCTGTAACAATAGACTTAAATCTAAAACTAGCTAAGGTCTTAATCTAATTCTAAGTGGCCAGTGAATAATAATTGACTAATTTTGCAAAGCCAAGTCCAAACACTAGACTGACTAAATCTGAAAAGGTTTAGACTTAGGTAAATAAGCAGGCTAGTCCTGCAAATCAATTCTAATAAACAGTAATAAAAAGATTACCTCTTAAAAGAGGTCAAATTTGAAAAGAAATTAAAGTTCAAATCTGGCTAAGTCTTAAATGACTTATAAATACTGGCCAGTAGTTAAATAAGGTATAAAATTGTACACCCAGACCTTAGATAGGTCGGGTAAATAGTAATTAATAACCGGGGCATAAAAGGAATGAAAAATGGCATAATTGTAGATTTAATAGAGCCTATAGGGACAAATCAAACATTTAGGCCTAGTATTTCTGCAATAATGCACAAAACAAAGAGTATAATAGACCCAACAAAAATGTTTAATGGTTAATAACCTTAGCAAGTGAGGGTACTGTGATGACCCAGACCGTCATCATGTAAGTTATCACCACATTTTCTCCGTTAAATGCTTGTTAATGTTTCAATATGCATGTTTGGCGAGTTTGAATCAATTCGGGTTGAGTTTAGTTGGAAATGAGACAAAAAGACTCTTACAAGAAGGAATAGTTGGGAAAAGTCAACTAGACATTGACTTGTGAGTTAGAGAGCTCGGAATCGAATTCTAATGATTCGGTCAGCTCCGGGAGGTCATTTATGAGCTAGGAAAGCGATCCGAAGTGAATTTGGAGGCCCGGTGTAGTTTTAGGCTTGAATTGGCTAAGGTTGAATTTTGGCGAAATCCGAACGGTAGGTGAGATTTTGATCCGGGAGTCGGAATGGAATTTAGGTGAAGTAGCTCCGTTAGGTGATTTTGGATATGCCTGCAAATTTTCAGGTCATTCGGATATTTTTTGGTCGGGTTTTTGATCGAATGTGAATTTTTGAAGTTAAAGTTAAACTTAAGCTTGAATTTGTTGAAAACGGACGATTTTGATGTTAACGATAGAGTTTTGATGATTGGAACAAGTTCGAATAAGGTTATAGGGCGTGTTGGTGCTTTTGGTTGAGGTCCCGGGGGCCTCGGGTGAGTTTCGGGGTGGTTTCAGACCATTTCTAGGCCATTTTTAACTGTTGATTTATGTCTGTAGCAGTGTTCTATGCGATCGCGGACAATGGGACGCGATCGCGGTGAGTAAAATGTGCGAAAAATATTAATGAATCACGATCGCGTGAAATGCTCCGCGATCGCGAAGAAGGAAAATTTCTATTGCATTGATCCTACTTCGGAAGCTCATATCGTTTTATTTACAAGGAATTTTAAGGTGATTTAAAAACAAAAGTTGTAGCTCATCGTGTCTAGTTTTCAGAAAGCTAAAGTAATCTTGATTTGGTCATCTTGTAAAAAGTTAAGGACGTTACACTATAGGGCGTCCGAAAAGGATCTCTAATACACATGTATAAATTGGGAAGCTTATTTCTCGAAATGTATATGGATTCAGGAAATGAGCATCAAATGAAAGTTATAGCCCTATGTGTCTAGTTTTCAGAACAGCAAACCATTCATCATTCCGAGTTGTGTGCAAAAGGTTATGGCCATTAAACCGAAGCCTGTCCGGAGGAACCGGAATTTGTTCACCGCGATTGCGAAGGGTAAATTTTGGGCCAAATTTTGTTCTCCGCAATCGCAGAGCCATTTCCGCGATCGCGATGAGTAATATGCCTAGGCAGAATGTTTCTAAAACACTCCAGTTGCGAAATCAACCCATTTTTCCACCATTTTTGGTCATTCTTGAGAGCTTTTGGACGGGAATTGAAGGGATTTCGACGGGGAATCGTTGGAGGTACGTTTTATGAGTTAAATACATGATTTTATCAAATAATCTTCCATTAATTCTCTTAATTTGGGTAAGAAATCAAGAAAATTAGGACTTTGAGCAAAAATCTTAAAATGGGGATTTGAAGGACCATTTGTGGTCCGAATTGGGAGTTCTTGTTATGTACGGACTCGTGGAGAGACGAGGATTCCGAAAATGTGAGTTTCATAATTTTTTGAGAAGCTTACCAAAAGTCGAATTTTGACAACTTCGTGGGTTTTGGTGTAAACAGAGTTATTTCGATTGGGTTATGTCTAATTAGCCTATATTGATGTATTCTTATTGATTTTGAGCAGATTTGGCATCCGAGGAGATTGATTTTTAAGGCAAGTGCAAGGAGAGCTAGGACTTCTCCTGGTTCGAGGTGAGTGGTGATAGTAAATAATGTACTGAGGGTTTGAAACCCCGTACTAGCACTTCACGGTGCTATGTTGAGATGAAACACGCGTCTTGTGATGGGCGTGGTGACATTGTGATTGGGGGTTTGGACTTGGTCCTTCCCAGCTAATAGAATACTGTGTATTATGACCGATAACGAGATTATGACTGTGTAATTAGGCTAATAGCCATGTTTGGGGCCTTGTGCCGATCTATAGAGCATTAGGGGACCGGTAGAGTTAGGTGACCCTTATATCATGTTGGAAAGTTACACTCAGCCGTAAAACTAGCTGAATAGCCTATTAAGAGCCAGTACTAGATGTGTACTGTGAGAGATAGATTACTTAGGGTAGAAGTTCCCTGATTTAGCTGAGTGGGCCTGAAAGGCCAATCCTATACTAATTGGGACAAGGTCGAGGACCCGTTAGGAGGTATTATATACATATATACAAATATTGGATCGGGCTGCATGCCACAGTAGTATATATATTGGATCGGGCTGCACGCCGCAACAGTATATATATTGGATCGGGCTGCACGCCGCAGCAGTATATATATTGGATCGGGCCGCACGCCGCAGCAGTATACATATTGGAATGGGCTGCATGCTGCAGTAGTGTATATATTGGATCGGGCTGCACGCCACAGTAGTATATATATTGGATCAGGGTCAAGGACCCCTTAGGAGGTATTATATACATATATATAAATATTGGATCGGGCTGCACGCCGCAGCAGTATATATATATTGGATCGGGCTGCACGCCGCAGCAGTATATATATTGGATCGGGCTGCACGCCGCAGCGGTATACATATTGGATCGGGCTGCACGCCGGAGCAGTATATATATTGGATCGGGCTGCACGCCGCAGTATATATATATTGGAGAGGGCTGCATGCCACAACATTATACTTATTCAGATACTTATACCTTATAGACTCATGAATATGTCTCCATATATTAAGATGGTTGTACACCATTGTGGTACGAGGGCGGATTTGGTTAGTGTGGGACCTTGATGAGATAGATGTGGACCGGTGATCGGAGTACTTACTATAGTGATGACTTACCTGTGGGAGTTTGCCTTAGAACTGTTTAGTGATAGTACATGAGTTCTTATTTTCAGTTATTGCTTATTATTATTAATCACTGAGTTGAAATATACTCTCCCCACTCCCCTGCACTTTTTGTGCAGATTCACAGGTGCCCTAGGGCAATTGAGTTGTAGCTACTGATCCTTATCTACTTTTGAAAAGACTACGAGGTAGCTGCCGGCGTCCGCAGAACCTATTTTCTCCTTCTTATTCATTTTGTTGTTGTCATCTTGTTTAGACTTGGTTGTATTAGGATGTTTACTTTATAGAGGCTCAGACTCGTGACACCACGATTCGGTTGGGACCGTATTTTGTATATTGCTACTATTGCGTTTATCATATTGACATGAACACTTGCTGTTTAAGTTTAACTGGATTAGTTGGCATTAATAATTGGCTGGTTTAAGAGATAATATGGTCGGCCTTGCCTAGCATTATGTTGGGCACCATCACGATCGGGGTTTGGGTCGTAACAAGTTGGTATCAGATCCTAGGTTAACAGGTCTCGCGAGTTATGAGCCAGTTGGTAGAGTCTCGTGGATCGGGGGGATGCCTGTACTTATCCTCGGGAGGCTGCAAACCTTTAGGAAAGTTTCAAATTCTTGGAATTCTTATCGTGCGTGTGTTATTCAGCTTGAGATGTGATTCTTGAAATTCCTCCTGTACGTTGATGTGCGCACTTGAGTGCTTAGTGATAAATTTGCCTTGATGGCTTATGATTCCCCAATCAAGGGACGAGATATATTCTCTATGAGTTCATGTTGGGCCTGTTTAGAAGACTTGAGGCTAGATCCTTGTCTATGGCTTGAGCACCAAGGTGCTAATTTCGCGAGTCGGTATTATGAAGTTCATACGATCGGTATTGATCTTAATTGTGAAAATGGCAGTTTGATAATGGGAGAGCTGTAAGGTATTCGGTTCTTATTGTGATTTGATATGTAGCCCTAGCTATGGGCATGAGAAATATGTTCATTGCCTGTTAGCGGAAATGTAAAGTGCACTACGTGTAGTAGTATGAGTTCAAACTCAAGAAAACTGAATTGGTCGTGCTATGAGTGTTGTAGTGAAAGGTATTTGACATATGTTATGATTTGAGCATTTGCATCGCATGTTCATGTACTAACTTTGATGATATTATTCGTGTTGTAATGAGATTTATGTTGTGGATATGCATTGTGATGTTTTGTCGAGTTGCCGATGTATTGTTAGGGTGGTTTTGGTGATTCTCTGGCAGGTGGATAGGCCAAATTACAAAGGAAACTCTGTCAAAATTTTTGGAATCATTTGAGACTTAGGAATGATTTTGTTACCTAAGGAATGAGCTTAACTGTTGTGTGTGAATGAATACAAGAAGTGCAAAAGAATTAAGATTTCTGATGATTCGAGTCTCCGCCAAAGCTTGTAAATGACCCGAGTTTAATCTCACTTTAACATTGCGGCATTGTTTGAGCAATAATGCTATGAGTGGTTAAAAGTACTTTGATTTACGGCTTCGAGCTAAGTTGGGGAGGTTGCTATTGATTAACTGATTGCACTATTGTATGCTATGTTGGTCCTGTCTCTAGGTATGTTGGGAAATTTTGATAAAGGTAATGATAACGAATTCGAATCGCAAGAAGTTCTTCAAAACAAGTATTGTAGAAGGTGGTACTCTGGGAAACATTTAAGAGAGTATTCAGCGGCCCGTGAGCCTTAGACCGTGTGGTCTTGTTTATGAACCTCATGTGGTAACATGAATTGAGGTATTGTGATCCTTCAGTAAAGGAGAATATTAAATTAAAAATGAATCAGAAAGGAATTGGGTAAATGGAACAATTTGTTAATAAACTGAAACGGTAGATAAGGGTATGATTAACTCCTGGTATGTGTACAAAATAATGAGTCTTGCAATTATGGTGCAACCAGGCTCTTGAGTGCTGGCAGTTGCGTAGCTCGATGTGGGTAAAAGGACTCAGTCTTGGCAGTTAAACTTATGCAATGAATGGGAAGAAAGAGTTGTGATGTGTTTTATCATGGTTTGAAAATGAGTATATTCCTATCGGTATGCGAAGCATGGAGTGTAATGATTTTTCTCCCATATGGGAAGTCATTAAAATTCTCAAGCAGCGTGGGCAGCTGCAGATAATCTGAGAATCAAACTTTCTGGCGATTAAGGAAAATGGTACTGTTATTCTAGTGATTTGGCAGAGTATATGGTCAAAAGGGTAAGGTAATGTAAACTGATAATATCTAGTGGTATTGTGGTATCCTCTTGTTGGATTGACAATGATGATTGAGTTGTAAAGGGCATAAAGAGATTTCTGAATGGCTTACGTAGTATGAATGAATGCTTGATGTGTGTTATGTATTCGTACGGTGGAGTGTGGAATCAGTCATAATGATTCATGTGTTATATATGTGTTGGAAACAAGAAGTTCTCTTAATCCGCCTACGCAGTGGTGGTATGTCGTGTGTATCAACACCCTTTAGCGGTTATTGGTAATTGGAAGCCCTAGTGGCTCTCTCGTTACTTGATATGACGAATTTGAATAATGATATATGATTGCAGACTGGTTATCATAAGTCAGGTGTCTAGACTAATGTGATATGGACTATATGAGAGAAATGTCACAACTGCGTGGTAGAGCGCATCGGATCATGCTCCAGCAGGGTAGATGTACCCTAGGGCCAGCGGACGGATGGTAGGTATTGCTTTGTCAGTTGGACCTTCGTGGCGGATGTCAGTGTAGAGGTATCTACCATTGATTCAGTTTTGGTATTGAGGAACTTTGTCGGATGCGTTTCATGTGGCCGAGCTTGAGGCTATATATGTGTTTGTTGCAACGAGCAACTTGACTTGCTGTGCATTCCCTTTTGCAAGATTATGCGTGGATCGGGTGGCACGCTGCCATAGGTATAGTATCTCGATCGGGTGGCACGCCGCCACATGTATGGTATCAGGATCGGGTGGCACGCCGCCACAGGTATGGTATTTGGATCGGGTGGCACGCCACCACAGGTATGTTATTGGAATGGGTTGCACGCCGAAACAGTGTGATGTGGAAAATATAGCTTCCTATATGTTACCTTGTATACAATACTTCCTACCTTCTAAGGAATAGTCCGTATTGGGTATCGTTCGGGGAATAGCATATCGGTTGTGTCCTTTCAGGATTTGATAGCGTACATTAATTGTATCACCGCAGGTGTGATTGATTGCTTGGGTTCAGACCTAGATCTGTACGTGGATGACCGTTCTGAGCATGGTGACTTGAGGTGCTTCGTGAGTAATAGTGTTTCGATAGAATCATGAGTCGTGCCAAGGCCACGTGATGTTATGACCTTTCAAGAAGGAGTCATGTACTCTATTCCTATGATGTGAGACGGGATCTCAGTTTTATTATATGGTGGTACATAGGAATTGAATTACAGCTCTGTTGTTGGAGTTAGTTGTCATGATTTGAGTATGTTCAGACGTTTCCTATTGGAGGTTATGTTGTGCTTGTCGCGGCTTAGGCCGGTGATGAGGCGTCATATCACCAGTGTGGTGTTTATAACCTAAATAATCATTTGAGTCATTAATAAGTGCGAGTATGTATGATTTCAGTTAGTTAGAAAGGTAATATCGAGATTTGGCTTCGAATTCTGTTGTAGTATCAATTAAAAGGGAAATGGATTCATGAACGGTTGACCTGAGAGATGGGTTCGATATATCGCATGTGCGGTTGCCGTGGGCAGGATATGAAGGTGTTGGAAAAAGACTCTATCTAATGAAAAAGGTTCTTTCTGCTAGTATTTGGTTATTGTGGCCAGTTGTTGTGATTAGAGACTATCGTCTTGAGTGATTGGGTTGTTTGATACATCATGTGATCTCACTCGGAGTGGCGAGTTTGGCTATTACAGTTGGATCGTGTGTACTCTGAGTATAGATGTGGGATTCAGATTTGGTATATGATTTCGAAAAGTGCAATGTGGTTTATGGTTCAGATAGACTATGGAAATTCAGCTATACTATGTTATCGGACTTATGAAAGATAGGGTGAAGTGGTATCACCCCGAGTATATGCTTGGTGAGGTCATTCATCTATTGTGTTGAATCTAGTGCAACTCTGGGTCCGCTCGAGGACGAGCGTTTGCTTAAGTTGGGGAGAATGTGATGACCCGGCCCGTTATCATGTGAGTTATCATCTCGTTATCCCCGTTAAATGCTTGTTAATGTTTCAATATGCATGTTTGGCGAGTTTGAGTCAATACGGGTTGAGTTTAGTTGGAAATGAGACAAAATGTCTCTTAGAAGAAGGAATAGTTGGGAAAACTCAACTGGACGTTGACTTGAGAGTTAGAGAGCTCGGAATCGAATTTTAATGATTTGGTCTGCTCCAGGAGGTCATTTATGAGCTAGGAAAGCAATCGGAAGTGAATTTGGTGGCCCGGTGCAGTTTTAGGCTTGAATTGGCTAAAGTTGAATTTTGGCGAAATCCAAACGGTAGGTGAGATTTTGATCCGGGAGTTGGAATGGAATTCCGACAGTTGCAGTAGCCCCGTTAGGTGATTTTGGATATGCCTGCAAATTTTCAGGTCCTTCGGACATCGTTTGGTCGGGTTTTTGATCAAATGTGAATTATTGAAGTTAAAGTTAAACTTAAGCTTGAATTTGTTGAAAACGGACGATTTTGATGTTAACGATAGAGTTTAGATGATTGGAACAAGTTCGAATAAGGTTATAGGGTGTGTTGGTGCTTTTGGTTGAGGTCCCGGGGGCCTCGCTTGAGTTTCGGGGTGGTTTCAGACCATTTCTAGGCCATTTTTAACTGCTGGTTTATGTCTGTAGCAGTGTTCTACGCGATCGCGGACAATGGGACGCGTGAGTAAAATGTGCGAAAAATATTAATGAATCGCGATCGCGTGAAATGCTCCGCGATCGTGAAGAAGGAAAATTTCTGTTGCATTGATCCTACTTCGGAAGCTCATATCTTTTTATCTACATGGAATGTGAAGGTGATTCAAAAACAAAAGTTGTAGCACATCGTGTCTAGTTTTCCGAAAGCTAAAGTAATATTGATTTGGACATATGTGTAAATATTTATAGACGTTACACTATAGGGTGTCCGAGAAGGATCTCTAATACACATGTATAAATTAGGAAGCTTATATCTCGAATTGTGTACGGATTCAAGAAACGAGCATCAAATGAAAGTTATAGCCCTATGTGTCTAGTTACGAGAACATCAAACCATTTATCATTCAAAGTTGTGTGCAAAAGGTTATGACCATTATACCGAAGCCTGTCCGGAGGAACTGGAATTTGTTCACCGCGATCGCGAAGCCTTTCCCGCGATCGCGAATGGTAAATTTTGGGCCAAATTTTTTTCTCCGCTATCGCAGAGTCATTCCCGCGTTCCCGATGAGTAATATGTCTGGGCAGAATGTTTCTAAAACACTCCAGTTGCGAAATCAACCCATTTTTCCACCATTTTTGGTCATTCTTGAGAGCTTTTGGACGGGAATTGAAGGGATTTCGACGGGGAATCGTTGGAGGTACGTTTTATGAGTTAAATACATGATTTTATCAAATAATCTTCCATTAATTCTCTTAATTTGGGTAAGAAATCAAGAAAATTAGGACTTTGAGCAAAAATCTTAAAATGGGGATTTGAAGGACCATTTGTGGTCCGAATTGGGAGTTCTTGTTATGTACGGACTCGTGGAGAGACGAGGATTCCGAAAATGTGAGTTTCATAATTTTTTGAGAAGCTTACCAAAAGTCGAATTTTGACAACTTCGTGGGTTTTGGTGTAAACAGAGTTATTTCGATTGGGTTATGTCTAATTAGCCTATATTGATGTATTCTTATTGATTTTGAGCAGATTTGGCATCCGAGGAGATTGATTTTTAAGGCAAGTGCAAGGAGAGCTAGGACTTCTCCTGGTTCGAGGTGAGTGGTGATAGTAAATAATGTACTGAGGGTTTGAAACCCCGTACTAGCACTTCACGGTGCTATGTTGAGATGAAACACGTGTCTTGTGATGGGCGTGGTGACATTGTGATTGGGGGTTTGGACTTGGTCCTTCCCGGCTAATAGAATACTGTGTATTATGACCGATAACGAGATTATGACTGTGTAATTGGGCTAATAACCATGTTTGGGGCCTTGTGCCGATCTGTAGAGCATTAGGGGACCTGTAGAGTTAGGTGACCCTTATATCATGTTGGAAACTTACACTCAGCCGTAAAACTAGTTGAATAGCCTATTAAGAGCCAGTACTAGATGTATACTGTGAGAGATAGATTACTTAGGATGGAAGTTTCCTGATTTAGTTGAGTGGGCCTGAAAGGCCAATCCTATACCAATTGAGATAGGGTCGAGGACCCGTTAGGAGGTATTATATACATATATATAAATATTGGATCGGGCTGCACGTCGCAGCAGTATATATATTGGATCGGGCTGCACGCTGCAGTAGTATATATATTGGATCGGGCTGCACGCCGCAGCAGTATATATATATTGGATTGGGCTGCACGCCGCAGCAGTATATATGTTGGATCGGGTTGCACGCCGCAGCAGTATATATATATTGGATCGGGCTGCACGCTGCAGCAGTATATATGTTGGATCGGGCTGTACGTCGCAGCAATATATAAATTTGATCGGGCTGCACGCGCAGCAGTATATATATTGGATCGGGTTGCACGCCGCAGCAGTATACATATTGGATCGGGCTGCACGCCGCAGCAGTATACATATTGGATCGGGCTGCACGCCGCAATAGTATATATATTGGATCGGGCTGCACGCTGCATCATTATATAAATATTGGATCGGGCTGCACGCCGCAGCAGTATGTATATATATTGGAGCGGGCTGCACGCCTCAACATTATACTTATTCAGATATTTATACCTTATAGACTCATGAATATGTCTCCATATATTAAGATTGCTGTACACCGTTGTGGTACGAGTGAGGATTTGGTCAGTGTGGGACCTTGATGAGATAGATGTGGACTGGTGATCGGAGTACTTACTATAGTATTGACTTACCTGTGGGGGTTTGCCTTAGAACTGTTTAGTGATTGTACAGGAGTTCTTATTTTCAGTTATTGCTTATTATTACTCAGTGAGTTGAAATATTCTCACCCCACTCCCCCTGCACTTTTGTGCAGATTCACAGGTGCCCGAGGAAAATTGAGTTGTAGCTGCTCATTCTCATCTACTTTTGCAGAGACTACGAGGTAGCTGCCGGCGTCCGCAGAACCTGTTTTCTCCTTCTTATTCATTTTGTTGTTGGCATCTTGTTTAGACTTGGTTGTATTAGGATGTTTACTCTGTAGAGGCTCAGACTCGTGACACCACGATTCGGTTGAGACCGTATTTTGTATGTTGCTACTATTGCATTTATCATATTGACATGAACACTTGCTATTTAAGTTTAACTGGATTAATTGGCATTAATAATTGGCCGGTTTATGAGAAAATATGGTCGGACTTGTCTAGCATTGTGTTGGGCGCCATCACGACCGGGGTTTGGGTCGTGACAAGTACATTAGTAATTGGCCCCAAATAGAAGCCAATAGACCCCTCCAGAACCTTCCAGCAAAGGCTAGAAGGCATTTTTGAATCTGAAATGAGTACGAATGTATAATAAATAAAAGGATTAAGGGGAGGGAATTGGGAATAACTTTTGCAAATTTCCCCCTCAAAATTTCACCATTCACATCTATAAATAGGTTTAATTAAGCCTGAATAATGTCTGGATTTTTTATGAATTCAGAGAATACATTCCGAAATTAAGAAAACTATCACATTCTAAGAGTAATTTCTGGGTCTTAGTCGAGCAATATTCTGAAAATCTGTTAGGAATCAACTGTTATCTCCTATCTGCTAGGTTTCTACTGGTTTTCTTCAATTGTGCTATTGGGTTGCTATTTTGCTAAATTTGGAATTCTTGTTCGAATGTTGAATTCAACTGTGCTTGCTGTGTTGATTCATTTCCGATGTTGTTGCTTTGCTGCTGTGATCACCTGATTATTCGTTTCATTGCTTCCCTTAGACTAATAAGAGTTATTTTGTTGAATCAGGTACACAGCTTCTATTCGAGCAATGTAACTAAAGTTGATTTGAAGGAATGAAAAGCATAATTCGATCTGAAAGCTTATTCTGTCATTTGTTTTCTTATCTTTCAATGTATAAGTAGATAATCTGTAACTCTGATAGGAAATGATTGTATAATTGATACATGAGACACGAACTGATGCTGGAAAATAATGTAATAGAGTAGTATGTAGATTAGAGTAGTAGTAGTAATCATAATCACCTAGACTTAGTTAAAATAATTAAATTAATTCACCTAGTTTAGAAAGAAGGTTCATAATAGATCTATAATCATAACTACACTAGCATGTGATAGTTAATTTAGTTTGATATTAATTTGTTCATCTTAAATAATTTAATATCGATTAAAATGACATAGAGTAAAATCGGTATTCAAATATGAAGCAGTAATCATGTGACTAATCAAGGTCATTATACAATTAGCTTATTATTCTAATACAATCAGCCTTTGATAATTAGAAGTATGAGTTATAATTATCAATTTGTTAACGATAAATCAGATTCATATAGTCAAGTAATGTTCGATCACCATTAGTCAATAATTAATCTGTTTTTCAGTAGTTTTAAAATTAGTTGATAAAAATACAAAAAATAAAGGCAGTCTATTAGTCGAATACGATAGTGTTGGATATTTGAGATTTGGTATTGAAATTGATAATCTTATGCTGTTGTTTCATCTTCATAAATAAATACATTTGTTAGTTAATTCTCCTTTGATTTTACTTATGTATATATAATGAATCTCCTATTCTGTTTCTCCCTTTTCATCTCGTTTGGTTTGGGCCTAATAAATGGCGAAGGCCTGGATCTGATTCGATTCAAGATTAGGCTTCTGAGTGTAGGCTCCAGCATAATCTGGGTTTCTGAAACCCAGATACAAAAGCTGATCGGTTAAAAGCGAGCCCAAATGTCCAGGCCCAGTGACATAAGATGATAAGGCCTGGACTTATGTTCTGAAATTATAAGATAATTAAAAATGATAAGGAAAAAATCAACAGTAGAAAATATAGTTGTTTGATTAGGTTTGGACTATAAAAATTGAGTGGGATGAGCCTCACATGAAAATGAAATAGCGGGGCCCCCATATAAACGAATAATAATATGATAGACTTGGGAAGGTCGTTAGCGAATTTCACGACCTTTCCAAAAGAATAACAAGCCGTTAGACGATATAGGCACGATTCTAAAATATACCTTCCCTAATACGAGTGCACATCTAATGTGACTCAAATCATAAATCTCGGTGAAGCCAAAACGTGTTAAAAGTCACAGGCGTACTGGTTGCGGTGTGACTCGAAATACGTTTTCGCAACGACGCATTTCATAAAATATTTAAAGTGAAACGCGTACACATTGTTTAAAAGCATATAGTGAAATCAATTAAAATCAAGAATGACAGTTGCTTGACCGTGCTGAAACCACAGAATCCGGGAGTGCCTAACACCTTCTCCCGGGTTAAAAAAATTCCTTATCCAGATTTCTTGTTGCGCGGACTGTTAAACAGAGTCAACTTTCTCGGATTCGGGATTAACCGGTGACTTGGGACACCATTATTTTCCCAAGTGGCGACTCTGAAATTTTTAATAAAATCCCGAACCAATTGTCCTTTAATTGGAAAAACTCCTTCCTCATTGTTATTATATCCTTTCCCGGGGTACTTATAATATCGAGATATACCTTATTCTCCTATCCGAGAAAATAAAAAAAAGGTAGTAAAAAGGGAGGTGTGATAGGCACGACATGCTATTGTGATACTCCTTTCAGAGCGGGAGAGGGTCCGCAGGTTCATTAATGGGTTGATTCAGCCGATCTGCCTTCAGATGGCCATGGGAGTTGGTAGTGATATATCCTTTCAAGAGGCAGCCAACGCGGCCCGCAGAGTTGAGATGGCCTTTACTTGGGGAGGTAGTCATGCGTCGGACAAGAGGCCTCGTCTTATGATAGGGGCCGACCTTCCATGCCTTTTCATTCGGCCCTCCAGGCTTCACAGGGTGGTTTAGGTGATCATGGTTTTCGTGAGTAGTATTCAGATCAGCAGCCTATTAGTGCACCCCCACTTTAGAGCTTTAGGGGAGGACATTCTAGATGACAGGGTCAGCAGTCGCAGCAGTCGAGGTCTTTTTATTGTTGTGGTGACCCTGGTCACATTGTTAGGTTTTTCCCTCAAGCATCGGGCAGTTCTCAGTAGCAGGGTCCTCTCCATATGATTCAGGCACCAGCTGACCCACAACCTACCCATCCTGCCAAGGGCGAGGGTAGGGACCTAAGAGGTAGAGGTCGAGACCGTAGATGTGGAGGCCATCTCGCCACAGGTAGAGGTCAGTCGATGGATGACCGTCCCAGAGACGTAGTTCAGGGAGGTGGTGCTAATCCTCGATTTTATGCTTTGCCAGCCTGGTCAGAGGCAGAGGCGTCAGATGTTGTGATTATAGGTACCATTCTGGTTTGCGATAAAGAGGCCTCACTACTATTTGACCCTGGGTCTACATATTCATATGTGTCTTCCTACTTTGCACTATGCCTGGCCATGTCTAGTTATGCCTTGGACATTCCTGTCTGTGTGTCTACGCCAGTGGGTGACTCTATAATAGTTGACAAGGTTCATCGTTCGTGCGTGGTTGTGTTTGAGGGTCTTGAGACCCGTGCTAATTTATTACTGTTAGATATGGTGGACTTCAATGTTATTGTGGGTATGGATTATTTGTCCCTGTATCATGCTATCCTATATTATCATGCCAAGACCGTGACCTTGGCTTTGCTAGAATAGCCCCGACTAGAGTGGAAAGGAACCCCAAGTCACGCCACATGCAGTGTTGTTTCACACGTTAAGGCTCGACGCATGGTCGAGAAAGGCTGTTTAGCTTATCTGGCATATGTTTGCGACTTTAGAGCGGAGGTTCCTTCTATTGACTATGGTCCTATTGTACGGAAGTTTCTCGAGGTTTTCCCTTCAGACCTGCCGGGTATGCCACCCGACAAGGATATTGACTCTTG